>CAUYRT010078454.1:0-17085 GCA_963574885.1 Lepilemur ruficaudatus
AGCTACTCGGGAGGCTGAGGCAGAAGGATTGCTTGAGCCCAGGAGTTTGAGGTTGCTGTGAGCTAGGCTGATGCCACGGCACTCTACAGCCTGGGCAACAGAGTGAGACTCTGTCTCAAAAAAAAAAAAAAAAAAAAAAACAGCACAAGTCAGAAGACAATGGAAAATTTTTTTAAAGTGCTAAAAGAAAACTTTCAATTTAGAATTCTCTATTCATGAAAAATATCCTTCAAAACCAAAGACAAATGCGTAATTAGAATTTATTTCTAGCAAACCTGCACTACTGATAATGAAATGTTAAAGTTCTTCAGGCTGAAGAAAAATGTTGAAAACTTATACCTACCTGAGGAATGAAAATTACCAAAATTGGCAAATATGTAGCCATATATAAAGACATATTTTCGTTATTTTATTAATGCCTTTAAAAATAATTGACTTTTGCATGAAAAATAGTATTGTGAAGTATATAAAACACATATGTAATACACATGACAATAATAGAAGAATGGAAGTATAGTGTAATAAGTGAGCAGGCAAGTGTAATGTTGTGAAAACAAATCTAGTCATGAATGTTTACATGGTCTAAAACCTCCTTCACCTTCACATTATACATTCAGAATGAATCCCAATCTCTATGTGTTTTATCTACCATTCCCCATTCCCCTTCATCTACAAGCTCCAGCTTCTTTAGCTTTCTTTTTCTCAACATGCCAAGTTCATTGTTCACTTTAGGCCTTTGTACTTTGATCCCTTTGCCTGGAATGCTTTGCCTCCTATTCTCCTGGTCAGCAAATACTGATGGAAGTGTCAGCTCAGTGTGGATTTCTTTGATAAAGTGACTGACCAGTCTTCTCTAGTCACTGTGACATGACAGTGTGTTGGTTTATTTACTTCATAGCACTTATAATGTGAAATCATCATATTCATTTATTTGTTTACTTATTTTTTACTTATTATTTACTTACTCTCTTATTACACTAGTGTGTAATACCTGTGAGATAAAGGATCTTATCTCTCTTGTTTATGACTATTTCCAGCAGACCAGAATGATTCCTTGTACCTGATGAGCATGCAACAAATACTTATTGAATGAAATAATGAACTGCTGAATAGGAAGTGGGAAAACAAGACACATGGGCCCATAACACAAGGGCATTTCAATATTTAATTAGAAAATAGATGACATTAGAAAATAGATAAAGTGGAAGAAGGGAAAATATAAAGTGCACGAGAGAGGATCATTGCTGATTTGATTTTTGATAATGGCAAGAGATAAGGGTCTTAGTTTCATTCTTTTGCATATGGATATCCAGTTTTCTCAGCACCATTTATTGAAATGACTGTCCTTTCTCCAATGTATGTTCTTGGTTCCTTTGTCAAAAGTGTAGTTTTGCGTTCTATAGGTAGGAATGTGATCCATTTTGAGTTAATATTTGTGAAGGGTTTAAGGTCTGTGTCTGGATTTTTTTTTTAACATATGATGTCCAGTTGTTTCGGTACCATTTATTGAAAAGATTTTTTTCTCCATTGTATTCCCTTTGCTCCTCTATCAAAGATCAGTTAATTATATTCATGCAGGTCTATTTTTCAGCTCTCTGTTCTGTTCCACAGATCTATTTTTCCATTTTTTAGCCATATCACATAACCCTGATTACCATAGCCTTAAGTATGTCTTAAAATTGGGTAGTGTTAGTCCTCCAGCTTTGTTCTTCTCTTTCAATATTGTGTTGGCTATTCTGAAGGCTGATTTTTATTCAACAGCTATCAAGTGCCAGCAAGTATAGATGTTAACTATTAACCTTTACAGAAATTCTTCCACTAACTAATAAGGAAATGAATATTCAAAATCCAGAAATTGCCCATGTTCACACAACTAATAAATAGTTTCAACAGGCATTACATTTGGATTTGCCTAACTTTTTTTTTCCTGCTCCTTCACCTATGAACAATATTTAGAATGAAGAGAATGAGGGAAGGTAATGCTTATTTGGAAGGAAGGACACCTCTTCTTCAGAGACTCAAGAGAAAAAAAAAGAATGAGGCTGGAGCGGTGGCTCACGCTTGTAATCCTAGCACTCTGGGAGGCCGAGGAGGGCGGATCGCTCAAGGTCAGGAGTTCGAAACCAGCCTGAGCAAGAGTGAGACCCTGTCTCTACTAAAAATAGACAGAAATTAATTGGCCAACTAAAGATATATATAGAAAAAATGAGCCGGGCATGGTGGCGCATGCCTGTGGTCCCAGCTACTCGGGAGGCTGAGGCAGAAGGATCGCTTGAGTCCAGGAGTTTGAGGTTGCTGTGAGCTAGGCTGATGCCACGGCACTCTAGCCTGGGCAACAGAGTGAGACTCTGTCTCGAAAAAAAAAAAAAAAAAGAAAAGAAGAATGCATGTGAATAAGGAGTGGATGGGGGGAGGTCAGGGATTTAAAGAAATAGCAATATTTTTCAGTTAGCCATTGAGGGGAAATGGCTAAAGGTAAGTAAAAGAATAGTTTATCAATAGTTAGTCTGAACCACATTTCCAGAAAGAAAACCCAAATTTTGAATGATTTTTCAAGTGCTTTGGAGTTAAATATGAATACACATTCCTAAAACATTTAATCACAAATTTTTTATTACTTGGTTATCTCCGTATTAGAATAGTAAGTCCAAAGGGATATACATAACCTAAAAATTAAGTTCTTTAGCCTTAAAATGGTATAAATTGAATTTAAATGAACCAAATTATACACTACATTCACTGGAAAAGCTAATTATGTAGCATAGCTAGCATTTATTTTTGAGTGGGTCATACCTGCCATGGGAAATATTAACTGAGAGAATCTTTTTAACTATAGTTTTTTGGTTTACATACTGATTATTCATTTATCATTTATGTTGCTAATATATGGAAGCAAAGAAAATAATATAAAATTACACATATATGTATATATTTCACTTTCTCTAAAATGTCATAAAAATGGCATTTGTGGTAGAAAAGTTACAGTATGTTATATTTTTAGGTATAATTTGCATTCAACCCACATGACAGCTCTAGAAATCCATTCCTTTTGAAAATTAATTTTTCCTGTGCTCAATATTGCCTTTGACAAGGTAAGAAACCGTTGGGTTCATTCTAATTTGCTTCAAGTAGTGGTAATTAGAGAGGGTGTGAAGAACAGCTCTCTGCTCAATTCCCTCTAATTATTATAAGACACATAATAAACCTCTTAGGAAAGCAAATGCACTTAGTCCACCACCTCCAACTCTCTGGAAATATAAAGTAACATGTTCTCTTCCTCTTTCAGTTATTCAAAGAGAAGGACATTACTGAGGAGCCATTGCACATTTTCTTGGGAAAACATTTTGGAAGATTTTTTTAAGGTGAAAATATGGAGGAGATTGAAACTCCCTGGAGATTTTCACAAGTTTTGCTATCAAATCATATCCTATTGTGTATTATTGGTGTGACATTATGTGTAACATAATATTAATGTTTATTCCTGATGAATTTCATTTAGCATCAATACAGTTCAGCCTATTGAGATAAACTTGAATTTGGATTGTTCTCTCTGTTATTTTTGTGCCCAGTTTTGGATCGCGTGCAGATATGAGGAGCATGTCTTGAATGTCATCACCCTCTTCCCTGCAGCAGCACAGGACATATCCAAGCCTCATGATGCTTTTCTAAAGACTTCTGTCATGCTGACCAGGTGTCAATAGCCAGTTCTCACTGAGGTTTGTTGTATAATGAGTTCCAGTTTCACCTAAGAGTAGAGTGACTGTTCACCATTTTATCCATACTTATGTGTTAGAAGAATCACAAACATGTTTCCATAGGTTTTTTTGTGACTACCCAAAAGGCCACAAGTAAGAACTGAAAAGGCAGGGAATAGAGTTGAGATAAGGAGAGACTGGGAACTGGGCTTTAAACTCCAATGTATATGATCTTAGACAGCAATGTCGTTTTTGTAAGGACTATTATATTTTGTTCCGGAATCGGGTAATTGTGGTAGGCAGAATAACGGTCCTCCAAAGATGTCTGTGCACTAATCCCTGGTACCTCTGAATACACTACATAACAGAGCAAAAGGGACTTAGCAGATGTAACAAGACAGTGGACCTTAAGGTAGGGAAATTCTCCTGGGTTATTAGAGTGGGCTTAATCAAATCCCATAAGCCCTTAAAAGCAGAGAGCAATCTCCGACTGGAAGAAGAAAGCAGAAGAGAGATTTGGGCAGCAGGGGAATCAAAACGATTCTAAGTGTACAAGGGCTTTGACGTGCTGTTGCTGGCTCTGAGATGTAGGGCCACTTGCGGGGATGAGAGGGAGGCTTTAGGAGTTATGGGAGGCCTCCAGCTGCCAGCCAGCAAGGAGATGGAGACTTCTGTCCTACAAACACAAGGAACTGGATTTTGCCAACAAACCGAATTGAGCTAAGGAGCAAATTCTTCCGCAGAGCCTCTCCATAAGAACTGAGCAGCACAGCACTATGATTTCAGCCTTGTGACACCCAAAACAGAGGAACCAACTAAGCCAAAATAAACTTCTGATCTATATAGAACTGTGGGAGAATAAATTTGTACTGCTTAAAGGTGCCGAATTTGTGCAATGTGTGTAGCAACAGTAGAAAACTAATACGGCAATTAATATCATCCTGAACATTTTATGTAAAGGTTGGTTAATTTTTTAGGTAAACAAAATGACAATAGTGATTTCTTGAAATAAAATTTTCACCTAATCTCAATCAAATTTACTGATTGTCATTTTTAGGTTGCATGATTACTAATCTAACCTTAATTTTTACCTGTGAGCAACATGAAATATGAACAATATTTGCCAGTCTTCAATTTACAGGAAGAGGTTTTCACTTACATTGTCTAAATTGCTTTAGAAATTGAAATATTTTCATTTGTCACGATCAGGACACCTTTCATAAACAAACGCCAAGCTGCAGTTGAAGGTCTTCTTTATTTAATGTCGGGACATCTGGGTTCTTCAATAACTCTGACTCAAATCAGCTGGTGTCCTTGAGCAACTCCCTCATTTCTCAGGACAGGACTTTCATTGTCTGTGAAACAGGAGAATTCATAAAAATCATCAGCGAGACCCTGCCATCCCCGAGACATGCGATTCTGGGAACAGTGCGCTAAGGGACAGGTGGGAGCCCACAACGGGAGATGGAGAGGGGGAGACAGTTCCCACTTTGTCTTTCCCAGAGCACTGTCGTGAGGGTAAACATAATAACAGAAATGATTTTCCCTGTCTACCTGCAAGTGCTTTCCATCTGGGATTAGCTCTTAATTCATCTGGGCTAGCCAGGTGCTCACTTACTGTGCCATTGTCTTTCCTGGGCTGTAGGTCCCTCCATATGTTGTTCCTTCCCCTTTCTGATTTGAAAATGTTTAACATTTGTTTAAAAATAGCAAAGCACAGATACGTTTTGATATTATACTTTTGCCAGTCATCCATTAACACTTTAAATTATTCCCAAATCTGTGAAAATATGTCCTTTAATTTTCTATCTTTATGTTATTTTAAAAATCTCTTAGGACATTTTATCATTCTGGTGATAACCTAGCTATGCCAGGCATAGCAGTTAATAATATTTTCAGTTAGATAGCCATTTACTATCTTTTTAAGAAATAAGCCCAGTGGTATATTGTCATCAAATACATGTAGCCACAAACAGGACTTGCATAATACTTATTGTATGAAAAAATGATGACCATATTAAATTAACAAATGTAAATAAAGTTGATCTCAAATGCCTGAATCACTTCAAAGTTTGAAAAAACTGTACTAAAGTATTATAGAATGTTATTAATTAAATGAACATATTTTGTTTACTATAACATGCTGCCCAGAGGGAGGAGGGCAATGAACATATTTTGTGTAACATAATATCTTGGACTCATTATGCAGCTCCTTAAGGCTGAGATATCATGTTTCATAAGGTATATATATTAGCATAAATATGAACCTAGAGGGTTGGATTTTTTTTCTAGATCTGGATTATAGCTGCCATGCCTGTAATTTGTTCATTTTTCCTCAGGATATTGTTTTTTTGTGTGTGTGTATGTGCAAATGTTAAATTTGTATTATATTTTTAGTGTATGTCTTCTGCAGCCTGATCTCTGCTATGCTATGGGGTGTTGGGGAAGATCTTTTCCATTCTTCAGCAGGAGCAGCCAGAGAACAGCAGGCTGCAGTGAGATTCCCCTGGTGCATCACCGCCTTCTTGCTTATTCTTAGCAGTTGACCTGGTCTTTTATTTGACATAAACCTTCCTTAACTTTCCACAAGCAAACTTTACACCGACCCTAAGAACTCATATCTGTATGTGAAGGAGCATCTCTCTTCCACACGTAACAAATGCCCACCTGTGCTTTGGAACTTCTCCCTCTCGCCTCTCACTATGAATTATTGATCCTTTCCCCCAGATTTTCCTTTTCTCTCTCTCATGTGGATACTTCCCAGACATTTAAACATGCTGAAGTTTCTCACACAGTAAAAAATCTTCTCATTTCAGCTATTCCTTATGTCTCTCCTCATATCCAAATCTCCATAATTTGCTAGTAGGTGTAGTTTCTACTTCTCCATTTCCTACTTCAACCTCAATGCACTTCATTATGACTTCTAATACCACTAGTTCCTTTTAAGAGGTTAAAATGCATTGGAAATTTTTCAGGACTTATTTTAATAGACTTGTTAGTGGCATGGGGCACTGTGGACCATTCATTCCTTATTGATTGGTCAAAGGGTATACATTTTTGGTTACAAGATGAGTAAGTTCTGGGATCTATTGTATAGCATGGTGACTGTACTTAACAATACTCTGTTGTATACTTGAAATTTGTTAACAGAGTAGATCTTACGTGTTTTCACCACAAAACAAACCAAAACCAAACAACAAAAGGGAATTAGGTGGAGTAATAAATGTGTTAACTAACTTGACAGTGGTAATCATTTCACAGTATATATGTATATGAAATCATCATGTTGTTCACCTTAATGCTACACCATTTTATTGGTCAATTATATCTCAATAAAGCTGAAAAAATGGAAATTCTTTTTCCTTATCTTTTGACATCACATTCCCTGTATTTTGTCCCATCTCGCTGTCTGCCCTGTGTCCTTTAATGGTTAATGCAAATGTTAGAATTTCTCAAAGCTCTATTTTAAGCTCTCTCTATTTTTTTTTTAGTGAAATGTGCGGTCTCCACATGGGTGCTTCAAAGATATGTCAAGCTCAGCATGTCCATGACTGAACCCGTAATCTTCCCGCCCACACCTGGTCCTTGACTTTCTCCCACATCCTCACACCTGTCTTATGTCAAATCCATCATTGAATCCTGTGGATTTTTCCCTCCTAAACATTTGTTTCTAATCTGCCTCCTTCTATATTTCTGCTGACTGCACCCTAGCCCAAGCCTCCGCTCCTTCTCTCTCCCGGATGACTACTTTAGCTTCCTGACAGGCCTCCCCCATCCATCCTGCCCATTTTTCAATTTTTTTTTATTTCAGGAAATTATGAGTGTACAAACATTTTGGTTACATTTTGTATCTTTGCCTCTCCCTAGCAAGGGTTAGAGGTATGCACCTCCCCTCCACAATGCTCATTGCGTCCCTCAGTTGTGAGTCTAACCTCCCAATCCCCTAATCCCTGGAGAACACCACCACCATTTGAGTACCATAGTGTTAATCAGTCAGTACCATTTTGATGACGAGTACATGTGGAGCCCATTCTTCCCATTTGGTGTCACCTCACTTCGGATAATGGGCTCAAGTTCAATCCAGGAAAATATAAGTGGTGCTAGATCACTGTCGTTTCTTATAATTGAGTAATATTCCATTGTATACATATACCAAGTTTTAATTATCCACTCATGAACTGACGGGCACTTGCATTGTTTGCATGTCCTTGCAATAGTGAATTGTGCTGCCATAAACATTTGGGTGCAGATGTCTTTATCATAGAATGTCTTATGCTCTTTTGGGTAGATGCCTAATAATGCTATTGCTGGATCAAATGGTATTTCTATTTTTAGCTCTTTGAGGTATCTCCAAATTCTTTTCCACAGAGGTTGTACTAATTTGTAGTCCCACCAGCAGTGTAAGAGTGTTCCTGTCTCTCCACATCCTCGCCAGCATTTGTTGTTTTGGGATTTTTTGATAGAGGCCAATCTCACTGGGGTCAGGTGATACCTCATTGTGGTTTTGATTTGCATTTCTATAATGACTAGAGATGTTGAGCATTTTTTTTTTATATGTTTGTTGGCCATTATTCTGTCTTCTTTGGAAAAGTTTCTGTTCATTTCCATTGCCCATTTATTGATGGGATTGTTTGATTTTTTCTTGTTGATTCTTTTAAGTTCTAGATAGATTTTTGTTATCAGACCTTTATCAAATGTGTAGAGAGCAAATATTTTCTCCCATCCTGTAGGTTGTCTATTTGCTCTAATGATAGTTTCCTTGGCTGTGCAGAAGCTTTTTCATTTCATCAGATCCCATCTGTTTATTTTTGTTGCTGCGGTGATTGCTCTGGGGGTCTTAAAAAATTCTTTGCCTAGGCCGATGTCTGAAAGGGTCTTCTCAATATCTTCTTCTAGGATTCTTAAGGTCTCATGCCTTAGGTTTAGGTCTGTTAACCACTTTTGTTGCAGAAAAGACTGTAGGTATACAAAGTGAGAGTACCTTCCAGAGAGAAGAAGGGTCAGTCTCCACAAGTGGAGAAAGACACTAAGGACTTCCAGGTTCTTTCTGCTTATTGGCCCGGCTAGGGGAGGGCTAACAGTGTGGGATGTTACTAGATGATTGATATGATTGTCAGGTATTCTGCGTTTTCCTGTAGTCCCTTCCCCTGATTCTCTGACACTAGAACCCCCCTCCTTGCCTATATCTTCCACCTGCAGATTTGGTCTCTGCCTAACAGCATGAACCATGTAACAACCAATGGTACTAATTGGAGACACTTCTTACGTTGTAGGAGAGTAACACATAGAGACTTAGGGAAAGTTTTTAGCTTGGGACATGGTGAAAGGTAAATTAGGGAAGTATAACCTAACAGAGGAAGAGAAGGAATTCTCTGCAAGAAATATAAAAAATAGTGCAATCTCAAACTGCTCTTAAAGAGTGAGGCAGGAAAGGAATTTTTTAGTCATTACTGCATCTATTTGGGGAGTATATATTATTTTTCTTATTATATAAACACTATATCAATTCATGTATATAATTAGTGCCTGCCATGTGCCATATTCTAGACATGAGGGATACAATAATGAACAGAATATACTGAAGTGTCTGTCCTCATGTAATTATATCCTAGTGAAGGTCCATGGAAAACAAATTTTTAAAAATGTAAGTCAGGTAATGATAAGTGATATTCAGAAAAATAAGACAACACAGGAGAATAGAGAATGGGAGAGAGTGATACTCTATGTTAGCTGGACAGCAAAGATTCAAAGAAGCTACATTTGAACAGAAATCCAAATGTAATCTACAAGGAAGTGGACTATGTGAATATCCAAGTCAAGAAATCTAGGCTGAGAGAGTAGTGAGTGCTGCAAGTATGAAAGATATTTGCATAACCACAAGAAGGCTGATGGGACCACAGCAGACAGAGCAAGGGAAAGAATGCTAGGAAATCCAGCTGGAGTGGGCCCCAGGGCCCGAGTCACGTGGTGCCTTGTTCTCTTCTGCATTGCATACCCACTCCTCCTGCAGCCGTCTGGGCCCTACCCTGAAGATGAGCTGATGATTATTCTTGTTAGATGTGAAGCTGTGCAATGTCTTTGGGTACAAACTCTGCTGAGTGATTGACAGGCAATGTGAAGGCTTCTGTCAATCAGTGGTCCCATCTGACAGCAGGAAAGAAAACAAGGTCCTGACCTGTCTTCCTCATAATCCTGAATGCTGGTGATGAATGGTGTTTTTCTGGTGGTTTCTCAGTCTTACCCTGTGCAGAGTCTTTGTTTCTCAACCTGTCCAGCTTTGTGGATTCTTTAATTTGTTCTGGGGTTAAGAAAATTTGATATGCAGGTAACCAGTGGTTTTCTAACTCTAGTAGGCGATACTCTGTTGCTCTGGTATCCTGCTGTTTGTTTCCTTCCCCAAAATCAGTGAAGAACTATGTCGAAATATCTAAGTCGAACAGGGCAGATACAGGGAAAGTACTCTGTTATATGCAGAAAGTTAGGCAGGAAATTTAAGTGCAGAGCACCTATTCTCACTATGAAGGACACCTTAACATGTATTTGCATAAAATTTCTCTAAGAATACATGTGAAATGATTGAGGGAAGTTATCCCTAGCTGGTTTTGTAAAGGCAGAGATGTACTTTTCATTTTATGCCCATTGTTATGTTTTGTAATTTTTAAAATCATTTCCATGTATTAATTTTATAACAAAAAATAGTTAAAATTAAAAAGTGCTGATTAAATGCAATACTGACCATTCAATTAAAAATGAAACCAATCTAAATAGTTAGTGATAAGGGTAACAAATATGTGTGTTTTAAAGCATGTTGTGATGTGCTAATTTTATAAATTTTAGACAGAGATGTCAGTAATTCTAAACCGCTTAAATATATGTCAGTATCAGAGAGAACACAAGTTGCTAACATTTTGTAGATAATATTTATTAGATAAGTTTGCAATGTACATCAAGCAAAATTACTCAAGATGGACCATGTAACTTTTTATAATTATTTCATTAGAAAGTAAACATTTTCTTCCTTACTTTTCACTTTTCATTATGAATCTGATAGCTCTAAAAGTATTATGTTATGAATTCCATAATATTTAAATATAACAAATTTACAGTGTTATTTTTTTTTAAAGCAAGTTAAAGACACAACATTTCTCAGAGGTTCTTAAAAGCATTTTTTTTTTTTTTGGTAGTAGGAAAACCAACATGAACTGGTTACTTTTTCATTATGCAAAAGTGACTTGTAAACTTCTATATTCCCCATAATAAAGCAATTAATTTAGCTATGTATTTATAATAATGTTAACATATCCTCTTCTGGATACCGTCTAGATCACATTAAAGATCAATTTTGTGCTGTCTTCTCAAGTATACACTACGTACGTGCTATCTACACTTTATCTCTGACAGTCATCTCAAACTGAACCACAATCGAACATCTAACTGTCCTCCAGCCTGTTTTTTTTCCAGCACACAGGGCCACCCTCTGCTTAAATTGAAAAAAACAAAACAAAACAAAAAAACAAGCCAGCTCTTCTAGGTTCTCCATCCTCACCGCTTATTCAAGTCATCTTCACCTTTCTAGTCCTTCTGATGTTTGTCCTCAATTAGTTTTCCACCTAACAAGCATAGGAAACTTTTAAAAGTTTCTGTACTTATAGTCCTTTAAGTTGTCTCATATACTGTTAGATGAAATCCAAATTTCTTATTGTAGCCTATAAGGTTCTACAGGATCTGCCACTTGCTTCCCTCATTGGTCTCATCATGCACCATTTTCCCCTCATGGATTAACTCCTGTTACGCTGTCTTCTTTATGATTCTCAAACATGTTGAGCATGTTTCTCTCTTGTTTTTCTTTCTCATATCATTTTCTGCCTAGAAAGCTCTTCCTTGGATGTTTGCAGTTCTCATTCTCTCTTTTCATTTAGTCTGAAGAGTCTCAAAATTACTTTACCTTACAATGCAGTTGAAACCAGCTCCCTCCAACACACACATCCCACCACCCACACATAAAGTCATGCTCTTTTTGATAAGAATGTTGAAAATCTATAATGAAAATTAGAAAGTTAATTTTTCACAACCTTGAAGACCTTGAGTCTTTTAGCATTGACATGACATCAGCTTTCTTTTTTTTTGCTGCCTTTTTTTTCATCTTAATACCATCCTCACCTTAAGGTTGACAGATTCTCTTTTTTCTTTTAAGAGTGACACCACATTCATGAGAAATTATACCTTGCCTTTCTCAAATCATAAAGAAATGACCTGAATAGATGCTGAATACACAGCAGGCATCTCATGATAAATTCTGATTCTCCATTCATGTCAAATTAGCTATGCTCCTCTTTATCTTGTCACACTCCACCAACATATGAAGCAACAAGAAAGGGAGAACCTTAAGTGATGCTATGATATAGGTGACTTCGGGTCATATTATGAATAAACACCTTTTAATTTAATAATGAATAAACACCTTCTGGACCTAGTTTAGGAAAGCAGGTCATTTGCAAAGTGCATATTTTCTCCAGAAGCTGACATTTGATTTTGACGTTATATTAATACATTGTTCTCTGAGTTTGATAGAAGAGTCAGAATTTGCATTTTTACTGCCCCCCTCGGGTGACACTTAGGACTATAAGTGTAAAATTAAATATATTAGAGTTTACATCTTTGCAATTGTGAATTGTGCTGCTATAAATATTCGAGGACAGGTGTCTTTTTTATAGAGTGTCTTTTGTTCTTTTGGGTAGATGCCCAGTAGTGGGATTGCTGGATTAAATGGTAGATCTTCTTGTATCGCTTTGAGGTATCTCCATATTGCTTTCCACAGGGGTTTCACTACTTTGCAGTCCCACCAGCAGTGTAGGAGTGTTCCTATCTCTCCACATCCACGCCAACATTTATTGTTTTGGGATTTTTTAATAAAGGCCATTTTCACTGGAGATAAGTGATATCTCATTGTGGTTTTGATTTGCATTTCCCTGATAATTAGAGATATTGAGCATTTTTTCATATGTTTGTTGGTTGTTATTCTGTCTTCTTTTAAAAAGTTTCTGTTCATATCCTGTGTCCACTTTTTGATAGAGTTGTTTGGTTTTTCCTTGCTGATTTTCCTGAGTTCTAAACAGATTCTAGTTATCAGCCCTTTATCGGCTGTAGGTTGTCTGTTTGCTGTCATGACAGTTTCTTTGGCTGTGCAGAAGCTTTTTAATGTGATCAGATCCCATTTATTTATTTTTGTTGATGCTGTGATTGCCTTTGGGGTATTCTTCATAAATTGTTTGCTTAGGCCAATGTCTAGAAGAGTATTTCCAATGTTTTTTTCTAGAATTCTAATAGTTTAATAAAACATGGTATATGTATACCATGGAGTACTATTCAGCTATAAGAAACAACGGTGATATAGCACCTCTTGTATTTTCCTGGAACCATTCTACTAAGTGAAGTATCCCAAGAATAGAAAAATAAGCACCACATGTATTCACCAGCAAATTTGTATTAACTGATCAATACCTAAGTGGACATACAGGAATAACATTTATCGGGTGTCGGGCAGATGGGAGGGGGGAGGAGGGGATGGGTATATACATACATAATGAGTGTGATGCGCACCATCTGGGGGATGGACACGCTTGAAGCTCTGACTCCAGTGGGGAAGAAGGGGAAAGGCAACACACATAACCTAAACATTTGTACCCCCATAATATGCTGGGAAAAAAAAGAAAAACAAAACTTACCCTAAGCTGAGGTCTATCAGGATAAGTTCCTTTGCCAAGCCAATTTGACATCAAAAGCTTATGAGTTTCTAGCACTATTTCTTAGACTCTTATTCTTCCTGCCTGCATTATCCTCCCCATTGGGAATATACAAGCATTAAAAACTGACCACCCCCCCAAAATAGACAGATATATATTAGAGTTCAAAAGTAATGGACATACCAACAAAAATTCTGTTAACATGTTTTTAAGAGGTGTGCTTAGTGATTAAAAATGGTATTGTAAATGGAACATTTTAGAGAACGCATGCCATTCGTAACCTCCCTAGTCTCTACACATGCAGCACTGGTGATATTGTCAGTCATAATGTCTGCTTTTCCTCTGGATGCAGGGGTGGAGGCTCTGTGATACAGGGCTGGCCACTGTGGCACACACATCACTTTATTCCTATCAGAGATTCATCTAAATTATGAATGAGAGACTCTGGCAAAGCCATCCTATTTATAACATACACATACATGTGTGTATGTGTTATATATATAAAGAGAGATATGTGCACAAACACACATGCATATACACATATACATTCTAGAAGAGGGAAGGAAATAGCAAAATTAGCAAACAATAGGAACTGTATGTCTCTGGAAGTGTTGGTGCCATTTTCACACCAGGTGGAGTAAGTCTACTGAAGAATAAAGTCAGCTCAGACGCAAGCAGTGTCAGGAAACAGAAAGAGCATGAGAACAGATCACAGTTTTGAAATCCTGGGTCCACTGTGTGTGTGGAAGGTAAAACTACCCTCTTGAATGTCCCAGTCAAGAGTCATGTATCTGCCCTTTAAAAGAGGCTTTTCCTAATAGATTTTATTTGTGCCTGCATCTTTTATTGATATTATCTAATTAAATTTTCTTGAAATTTGTTTCTTTCAATATTCAATAGAGAATTCTCATATCTATAAAAGTACAACTTACCTATGTTGCTAATATTCCATGTGCAGACCTGGTTAGGTACTTTGTAGAATTGTCCCATAAAATCCTCATGTGGCCGTGTTGTTATTGCCATCTCTATTTTACCTCTAACTGAGGCTTAGAGAGAGTTAAAGACTTGGCTAAGATCAGACAACTTTACACAGTAATTCTCAAATCCATGTTTCTCCATGCTGTTATACTGCCTCTTTATAACACATGAAAAACATATTAATATTTGTAATACTCAGGAGAAATAATTACATATACCTCCACTTATCCAAAATATTTATAAATAGATCTGATACTTACATCTAAAAACCTTCCAGAATAAATTATCCTAAAATGGATACATTAATGATTCAAATATAAAACCTACTATAAAAGAAAGCCAATTTGTAAACTATTTTTCAAAGGTAAAAACATTCCTCTTAATATAGAGAGTATTAAAATTTAAAGCTCTCATTAAATATTTAAAAGTCATAAAGTTAAAAGAATTTCTTAACTCTTTTAGTAAATTGAACTATCTCAGAGATAATTGGAGGAATCAAACAAAATGAGAAATAAGAAAGGGTTAATTAATTCATATATCGAACTGCATTGTAAAAATGCACATTTTAATAATGTATGCGCTTTAATGAATTGTGTTTACTTTTAAAGCACATAAAATTCATTATAACAAAAATACAAAAATTATACCATCTATCATGAGAAAAACTTGTGAAATGAGAAATGTACATACATAATAGAAATCATTTAATTTCATGACTTATGAAATGGAATTACAATGCAATAAGATAGCTTTATAAAACTCATCAGCTATACCTATATTTTGCTATAGGCAGCTAACAGCATCATGCAGTCACTGAGAAATTGACTATATTGCTTTTAAAAATAATACTACTGTATAATGAATAGTGATTAATATGATAGAAACAGACAACTATTTGGAAATGCAGTGAAGTAGTAGTTCAGTTCTCAATATACATCTGTTTATTTGAGGAATCAAGATAAGAATGTTAATTTCTTATAGACTCCTACAATAAATAATATTTAATTTAAAAAGCCACTACCTGATATAAAGTTACTGTTCTTTTTTTAAGCAAAAATATATATAGCAACCAAAGCCCAAGCAATTGTATTTATATGAAAAAAGGGCTAAAGTTACATGTTGCAGGATGTGTAGCAGTAGTATAAAGTCAACAGATTCATACTTGAAAACTGTCTCCAACACTTTATATAAAGACTGTCTTGGGCAAGTTACTTTCCATCTCTGTGCCTCAGTTTGCTCATTTATCAAATAGAAATAGCAAAACTGTTTACCTTAAAAGAACTCTGTGAACATATAATGATAAAATAAAGGGTAAGCTTTTGGCACACCCCCTAGAACATTGTTCTTGTTCAGTAAATATTAGCTCTGGCACTCATTAAAATATAATCAAGTGGATATGAACATGGGCTAGAGAGTTAATAAAAGTGAAGGATGACTACAAACAATATTAAAACTTCTTCAAACATTCAGAAGTATATATTTCCGATATAGAAAATAATACTTGGTGAATTTTTTCATCTTCAGATAATAAATCACCTGTTTTTGAGGCTGTTTCCATACAAGGAACTCACAATTGTGACTTATGGACCATGATTCTAGAGTAAACTTTGTTGTATTTTTAAACAACTCCTCCTCAGACTTATTTAAAACTTTTAGTTACTTATAGGCAATGTATAGAGATAACCATTGCAGTGTGTTTTATTTTTCAAAAATACTTGCTGCTTCTGTCTGGACTAGCTTTGGGCCATGTAATGTGTTACTTGTGACCAGAAACTTTAGAGCCAGTGCATAGTTCATGAGATCCTCTTATTCCTCCGCCATGAGAACAATGTCCCAGCCAGAGTTTGCTTTCTCAGACTGGCTGCAAGACCATAGATTACTTGGAGCAAAATTAAAGCTGTTCCATGAGGAATATGTAGAAATAAAGTCTTGCAAGTCAATACTATTTGTAGGTGAGCTGCACTGTAGTATAATCTAGCTAGTGTTTACTGAAACAGTTATAATGAATATTCAATTTTCTCCTTTCCCTAAACGTCACACTGCATTAACTATTCATGATCCTGCATCCACCTTGTAGCTATTCCTAGTAAGTAGTGGAGAAATGACAGAAAGAAAAGTGCTCTGGGTAGTAAGAGAAGCCCCATGACTGAGAGTATCCCAAAACTCAAAGGAAGTTCAAGTGATCAAAGCATCAAATGCACACAGTTTCTTCAGATGAGCCCAATCCTATTCAACATTTATTGAGCTCCATACTGTGGCCAGGATGCGGCTAAGTAGTAGAATAATATAGTCTTCATGTTCAAGGTTCTTCCAGTCTAATGAGAAAGGCAAACATTCAAAATAAAGGATCCTGTGCTAAAGGCAGAGCTGAGAGTTAGCACAAGTACCGTGAAAGAAGTCATGTTTATATAGAAGTCATCCAAAGTAGATAATATTGGAATTAATCATGATGTTAAGTGGAAAAGAGGTACTCAAACCAGGTGGGAAACTAAAAACAAAATGAATGCATTTGTCAATTAGTGGATGCCAGTAGAATCTTCTTACTTTCAGGATGGCTGTGGCAACAGCAGTTTGATTTTAAGCAAAATGAAGTCTAAATGGGAAAGGAAAGAAGTGAAAAATATTAAGGCCTCTAGTTTGTGTGTGTATCTGTGTCAAAAAAAAAAAAA
>CAUYRT010078456.1:0-21217 GCA_963574885.1 Lepilemur ruficaudatus
TTACACACTATTCCATTGCATATATGACATACATCATAAAGGATTTAACCACAGTCCTATTTGGCTGATCACAGCTTCTTGCTATTATAATATAAGCAAAATTTTGCAGTGATGATCAGTTCATGTATTTCCTTGTCTAAAAGAGAGAATAGAATCACCCGGTCAAAAAATACGTGCATTGCATTTTAAGAATTCGCAGATACTTTCACAAAAATAGAGCTATAACATCTTTTGTCCTTAGGGGGAAATGCGATTTCTCTGTTGTATGTCTCTCCTGCGAAGTGTCCTTTGGGATCTGTGTCCAGGTGACTCTGACATGGGAAGAAAGAAAGTAGCATGGTTCTTGGGATGTGACTGATCTGCTTGGAGCAGAAAGTAGTTATTTTAAAACCAGAGGTGACCTTTCCAAAATTTGAAAAACAAAACAAAGCAAAAAACCCCCACGTTTATAGATAGACTCTTTCCCAGGGTCTTGGCAGAGCCATGAATGGAATTCAAGGGCAAGATTACATCAGGCCTCATTGCACACTCTTGTCCCCAGCTCTGACCCAACTCTCACACAGCAAGTGGCTGTCTCCCGGCAGCATCCTCTGCTCCTCATGGGGGAGGGAGGTGTTGGGGTCACAGTGAGCTTCCCAGGGGGAGGCAGAGGATTTCCTCCTACTCTCTGCTCAGGACATCAGCAGGGAGTTTTGTTCCTTGCCTTTTTGAAAGGTAAATGAAACCTGCTTTAGGTGGAATAGAAACCTCTATGGATGGCAGGTTTCCCTCACAGAAACGCTTTCCCAGGAGAGAATAATGTGTTCCCAGAGCTGAGGGACAGAACCCTCATGAAATTTATGATTATTATTTGAGTTTAAGGTGTTTGAAAAATATTTTTCGACCTTCATTATGTATTTCTGTCCTCTGTCCTCTGTGGACATAAGGGGTGGAGGAAGGGAGCTGTTCTCAGAGGAATTGGATGCATTTTTTCCGTTTGCACCTGCATTCCCCGCCTGCTCCGTGTCACTTTGCTGTGGGACCAAGTTGGGCATGAGAGGTGGTTACTCCTTCCAGACCATGAAAATTCACTGCATTAAGTTGATGATCTCAGACGACTTCTTACAAATTGTGTGATCTTGGGAATGATTTCTTAGCTTCTCTAACTTATTGTCTCCTTACCTGTAACTTGGGGATGACAATCCTGTGGTCCCCCCTTATTAGCAGGTAATAGATTCCAAGACCCCCATTGAATGACTAAAGCTGCAGATGGTATGGAACCCTTACATACACTATTTTTTTCCTCTACATACGTATCTATGATAAAGTTTAATTTATAAATCAAGTGCAGTACTCTTGCACTTAGGGACCATTGTGAAGTAAAATAAGGGTTTCTTGAACACAAACATTCTGATACTGTGACAGTTAATTTGATAACTGAGACGGCTACTAAGTGGCTATCAGGTGGTATACACCGCATGTATATGCTGTACAAAGGGATGATTTATGGAGCAGGTTGGCTTGAGACTTCATTATGCTCCCTAGAACAGCATGCAATTTATAACTTATGAATTGTTTATTTCTGGAATTTTTGGTTTAGTATTTTTGGAGTGTGGTTGGCTTCAGAAAACTGAAACTGTGGAATGGATAGGAGGGGACTACTGCAGTATCTTCCTCATAGGGTGATTGAAAAGCTTAAATAAGATAAGGTGGGGGATTCACTTTGAAGAGTGCTTAATATAGTGTGCATTTCATTTTCCTATGTGTTATTAATAATAGTAACAATTATTATTATTATCCTTACAGGGTATCAAGCAGGGTTTCTCCTATCATTCTAGAATTATACCTAAGTTTCAAAATTGAGGAAAGAAGATGTTAAGTATCACATATACCAAGTTTACAAAACTGCCATCATTTGGTATCAGCCCCCACCTTGGAGGGCTAACGACACGGCACCAGTTTAGACACTGTCAGTAACTGTCACCCTCTAGAGTCCACGGCCATTCAATATTAGATGGGGACTGCAAATGAGAAAAGCTGCTCTGGGGAAAAAACTGCTTATGAAGAGAGGCTTTTTCCCATTGCTTGTCCTTTCATCCTTCCACCCAAGCCAAAGAAACAAAGAAGAGTGCCTAAATAGAATTACTCTTGTTTAGATATGCCCATACTAACACCTCTGTCTTATGCCTAGGGGCCCTGTGCCAACTCTCCTGGGAATTTCTTTAAGCTATTGGATCAGCAGAGTGTCTAATGATGCTGAGGATAAGAGAAAGAAACCAAAGAGAGATGGCAGAGGTAACTGAAACACACCTTACCCTCTTCTCCAGCAAAGCAGTTCCATATTCCGCAATTTGGTATGAATAGCCATGCAAATTTCCTATGGCTTAAAAGGAAACCACACAAGAGAGCTGGGCTTGAGCTGTTTTGCTAAATGAAAAGATATTCACGGGACATATAGATGCTAAAGTTATTAGAAATGAACTTTAGAATGTATTAATATGCTTAAAGATTTAGGCAATTTGGAAATTTCCATCATAGAACTGTAAGCCAAAAATATATTAAAAGTTTAAAATAAACAAATGCAGTAAGTAAATTTTAAAATTCAATTACTTGGTTTAACTGCAGATTAGATGGGTGTGAAGAGAGAATACAATGAACTGGAGGATTGATTTGAAAAAAAGTCCAGATTTCAGCATGAAGAGAAAAATTAGTGTAACATACAGAAGAAAATGCAAAATATACAACACTGGTGTGAAAAAGGCTATCATGCACGAGGGAGATCACAAAGGAGAGGTGAGAAAGAATAAAGTAGAGGCAATATTTGGAGAGATATTAGCTGAGAATTTCCCCAAACTGATGAAAGACAAACTCAAGACACAGATTATAGATGTTTAATTAATCTTTAGATGAATAAATACAAAGAAAACACATGCAGGCACATTCGAGTAAGTAAGTTGAAAACCAAAGACAAATAGAAAATTTTTAAGGCATCCAGAGCAAAGAGATACATTATGTTTAAAAGAGCAACAGTAAGATAGCTTGTGTCTCAACAGAACCGAAAGTTCAGAAGACAATAGAAAAAAATTTCAAACTGCTAAAATAAAATAACTTCCAACTTAAAATTCTATGCAGAGCAAAAATGAAGATGAACTAAAGATATTTTCAAACAAACGAAAACTGAAATAATGTATTACCATCTTACCCTTGCCAAAGAAAATACCAAAGAGAGTTATTCCTCTAGGAGACAATGATCTTAGAGGAAGCACAGAATTAAAGAAGAAATGAAGAGCAAAAGAAAAAAGTAAATATTGGATAAATTAAAATAATGAAGGTTTATTGTATAGAACAATAGTAATATCTTTTAGTGCTTAAGTTCTGTGTAGAATATGTGACAATAACACAAAATTCAGGTGGGGTAAATAGATATAAAATATTTCACCTTGCATTGTCTGGGAAGTGGCATAAGAAATAATTTATATTAGGCTTTCATAAGTCAATGATGCATTTTAAATCTCTTTTGTAACCATTAAAAGAATAGTAAAAAAAATGTACAATTGGCAAGCTAATAGAAGGAGATATGAAACATATTTTTTAAAATCTAAAGGAAGGCAAGCAATTAGAGAAAAATAAAAGAGAAAAAACAATTAAAAACAAATAGGAAGATTTTAGAGTTATAACCCCAAATAAGGGGTTATACTTAATAGTTACATTAAATGTGAATGGATTAAATATTACAATCAAAGACTAGGATTTTAACATTGGATAAAGAGCCATAAGTGCTTTTAAGATATATCTCTAAGAAAAAATTTCTGTTGTTTTAAGCCAAAAGAAAAAGAAAGATATATCTCTTAAGTAAAAGTGTATAGAGGAGAGGAAACAGTAACAAAAGTTATTGAAACTACATTAATATAAGGGAATGTTGAATTTATGATAAAAATAATTATTTGAGATAAGAATATTTCAAAATAAAAAGGTTAACACACTTTTAAGATCCAATAATTATGAATAGTTTATGTATTAGAAAGTGCAACTTCAAAATACATAAACAAAAATTCACAAAATGAAATGAACTAGACATATCTACATGTATGGTGGAAAAATTTAGCATACTTAAACTTAACATGTAACTGATAGATAAAACAGACAAAGGAAAACCAACCAACATAATTGTACATATAAATAATTCAAAATAACCAAGTTATAAACTATTAAAGTTAATAATTAAATTTAGAAGATTGATGAACTCAAAGTTAATATACAAAAATCAAACTGGCAAAACAAATAGAAAATAAAATTTTAAATGGTAACATTTACAATAACATTAATGAGTCAAATATGAAGTGATAAATCTAACAAGTATAGAGCATTATATCCTCATAAAAAGTGCCAAACATAAATGGAAAAATATATCATATTTATGGACTTGAAGACTGAATATTTTAAAGGCATCAATTTTCTATAATTTGGTCTTCAGAGTCATGTAATCCTAATCAATACTACTATAATATTTTTGTGAGAATTAAATGGTTGATTCTAAAATTTATACAAAAATTCAAAAGAGCAAGAACAGCCAAGATAATCTTGATAAAAATAAAATGTCAAGACTTACATTACCAGGTGTTATGGACTGAATTATGTTCCCCAGATTCCTTTGTTGAAGCCCTAACCCCTAATGTGATGGTATGTGGAGACAGGGCCACACAGATAAAACTAAGGTTAAATGAGGTCAAAAGGGTGGGGCCCTAATACTAAAAGGATTAGTGTCCTTATAGGAACAGACATCAGAGTGCTTGCTTTCTCCACCATATGAGGACACAGCAAAGAGATTTCCATCTACAAGCTAGGAAGAGAGCCCTCAGCAGAAATTGAATCAGACAGACTCTTGGTTTTGTGAGAAAATCGATTTCTGCTATTTAAGCCACCCAGTACTTCAGAAGCACATAATGTGTCCGGTTTCACAGGTCCATAACTGGAGAAGAATTTTGCTTCAGGATTAACCATATCTTAAGCCTCATCTCTATCTGATTTAGATGATATTTAGGTGAGACCTTGGACTTCAGAGTTCATGCTGAGATGAGTTAAGACCTCTGGGGAAGTTGGGATGGAATGAATGTATTTTGCGTGTGATAAACACATGAATGAATTTGAGGGGGCCGGGGCAGGGTGTTATGAACTGAATTGTGTCTCCCCTCAATGCATATGTTAAAGCCCTAATTGCCCACGTGAATGTACTTGGAAGTAGGGCCTATAAGGAGGTAATTAAGGTTGATTGAGATAAGGGTGGGGCCCTGACACAAGAGGATTAGTGTTCTTAAGAGACACCAGAGAGCTCACTCTTCTTCTCTCTCTACCATGAGAGAACACAATGAAAATGCAGCCATCTACAAGCCAAGAGGAGAGCCCTCACCAGAAACCAAATCAGCCAGCACCTTGATCTTGAACCTCCCAGACTCCAGAACTATAAGAAAATAAATTTCTGTTGTTTAAGCCACTCAGTCAATGGTACAGTGGTCCCCCCTTATCTGAAGTTTTGCTTTCTGTGGTTTCAGTTACCCTTGGTCAACTGTGGTCTGAAAATTATTAAATGGAAAATTCCAAAAATAAACAATTGATAAGTTTTAAATTGTGTGCTGTTCTTGAGTAGCATGATGAAATCTTGCACAGTTTCATCTGTCCAACCTGGGATGTGAATCATCCATTTGTCCAGCATATCCATGAGATATATGCTACCTGAGTTAGTCACTCAGTAGCCATTATCAGATCTCCATTACCAGATCAACTATCACGCTATCACAGTGCTTGTGTTCCAGTAACCCTTACTTTGCTTAATAATGGCCACAAAGCACAAGAGTGTTGTGCCTAATTTATAGACTAATCTTTATCATAAGTATGTATGTATAGCAAAAAACATAGTATATACAAGGTTCTGTACTATCCAAGGTTTCAGGCATCCACTGGGGTCTTGGAACATATCCTCCTTGGATAAAGGGGGACTATCGTACTTTGTCATGGCAACCCAAGGGGATTAATACACCAGATGTTAGAATTCTTTGAAGACTATTTTCTTCTCTCCTACTCCTCCAACCTAGTCTACAGGAATGGGATGATGGGAAGAGATAATTTTTGGCAGTTGAGAGGGGTAGGGACAGGGAGATTGAAATTTTTGGACAGGAAGGGGTGAAGCTCGGATGTAACAGGGTATAGCAGGAAGTGATGTAACAGGAAGGGGAAGGGTCAGAAAGGAGGAGGACTTAGGGTTAGTGTTAACTGCATGACTCAGGGTCATAAAGGGCCATGTTAGCCCTTTATATGACAGTGTGTTATTGGTAAAGCTGCTACTACAATGTAGGGAGAAAAAGATTGTTTCTTTAATAGTTGGTTCTAAGCCTAGTGAGTATTCAAATGGAAAAAAGTTAATAATGACACAAATGCTATGCTGTTCACAAAAATCAATCACAGGATTATAGATTTAAGTTGAAAGATAAGCAAAGACTTATTAGGACACAAAATGCACCAAAATTTTGCTGCATTGGATTATATTAAATGGAGAAATTTCTATTCCTTGAAAGAAACAATTAAGTGGGTGAAGGTATTCACTACATATAACAAAAAATTCATATTCATAATATACATAACAAAAATTCATATTTGAATATATGTTAATATATATTCCTATCAGTTAATTAAAAAAGACAACCAATAGAAAAAAAGCAAAATACTTAAACAGACTTTAAAGGACTGCAAAAATGAAGATATCCAACTATTCCAATAAATATACGGAAGGGTGCTTAGCCTCCTTATTCATCAGGAAAATGTGAATTAAATAAGACAGGAGATAAATGACATAACCCTACAGAACCACCAGAGTGACTTAATTAAAGACTAACAATACTAAATTTTAGCATGGAATTGGTGAAATCAGTACTCTCATACATTCCTGGTGGGAATATAATTGATACAACCAATTTGGAGAACTATTTAGCAGTAACTCCAAAACCAAAATACATGTAGAGATTATGACCCAGCTATTCCATTCCTAGATGCATATCCTACAGAAATGTGTTCATATGTGCACCAAATGGTACGTGGAGGCATTTTATAGCAGCATTATTTATAATAGCTTCAAACTGGAAACCCAAATTTGGGAGAATGATTTGATCTCTTGTGGCATATTTATTATTATGATGAAATACTATTAAGCCATGAAAATGCACAAAATACTGCTACATACTATAGTATGGGTGGATATCAAACAATGCTGAATAAAGAATGCCAGACACAAAAGAATGCATACTATACAACTCTATTCTAGTAAGGTTCAAAAATGTAGAAATAGTTTCTGATGTCATAAGTGAAAATAGTGGTTAACTCTGGAGAGGAGGAGGGGTAGTGACTGAGATGGGGCTTAAGGGGGTCTCCTGTTTTTCTGATAATGTCCTGTTTTTTGACCTGTGGTGGTTACACATGTTTTTCACTTTGTGGGATTTATTGAGCTATACCCTTGTGATCTGGGCATACCTCTGTATACATGTGCATTTCAATGGGATTTTATTAAAATATAATACAACACAGTTTGGGGAAATTTACTGAAAAAATACAATCATTTTTTATTTTCATCTCAGTGAGTTGCAACTTCTCTATGAATCAGTGATGATATTGTTATTGTTATTATTATTATTGGTAGCATCAAGATTTTGGGGAACCTGATCTTGGCACAGAGGTGGGCCACATCAAGGAAGAAAGGATAAATTGAAACTAATCCTACAGTGCAACCAACCAAAATGTCAATCTGAATAGGCCAGCTGAGAGAAGAAACCAGAAACAAAGGAATGGAACCAGTGGTTTTAGATTAAAGGACCAGGCTGTGAATGCCGGGGGACTCTCAACTGACTGCTGAGAGGCTTTTTTTTTTCCTTTTGGAAAATAATGAAATTAACATTTTATTTTTATCTCTGCACACCAGGAGGTCTCAAAGGACCTGCAGAGTTGTTCTATGAAACCTGCCAGTGACAACCTTCTTGAGCAAAGTAATTTTATGGAGAACCCCCATGATTAAATATACCTGCAACATTTACAGATGCTGGTGCACATTGGATGATGTAATTCCCCCTCAAATGTTACAGACACGTGACATAAATGACGTCCATAGCTGAGTCTATCAAAGTGGCATGTATTATAACACAATTTAGAGCTGCAAAAACTTTGAAAAATCCTTTATAATCCTATCTCTCACTTAATTCAGAAATTGACTCTTGAGTGGCCTTGAAAGGTCTTTGAATATTGAGGTGGAAATAATGCTGGATTGGGAATTAGCCCATTTTAATCCTCACCCCAGTCACATGGGCTCTGGAGTCAGGTGGACAAGGGCATCATCATTCACACTGGATTATTCTGGCATATGCAGGTGAAGTGAAACTCATGAGATCAGCTGAGTTGAGGAAGTAGTTGTAGCTAGGAAGCAGTGATGTCAGCATTTAAAGCCAGGGCTCTCTAACTCCAGAGGCCAAATGGCTAATGTTTGTTAATCTATTTTCTCTTTTTTTTTCTTTATTGAAGTATAATTTACATATCATGCCTTTACTCCATTTTAAGCGTATAATTAAATGATTATTAGTATATTTACCAAGTTGTACAGCTATTCACATAACTCAGTTTTAGGGGATTTCCTTCCCCCTATTGAGACCCCTAATTTCTCTTTTACCTAGCATTTTTTAGATAATTTGTAAAGAAGTTGCATGACTTGCCATGTGAAGGTTGTTCTCTACTCTTCTTTAAGCTAAGCACAGCTAGTTCCTTACATCACTTTTAAAGGAAATAGTTTCCATCCCCTTGACAATCTAGTTGTCTGGCACCAGCCCAGTCCTACTCCTCACTTCTCTTGCTCCTCATGTATATGGCATGTCATCATCACTGTCCACCAAAACCTGGTACAAATGTTTCAGCAACTTTTATATGGAGATCCCAGCATGTTGGAGCCAAGGAAGACTTGGCCAGAAAATACACACATGGAGGTTGCATAAGAGAACTACTGCCTGATGGAGCTTCCTGGGGACTTGGGGTGGGAAGACTGGGTGCACCTGCCAGCTCCTCTCCCCACCACTGATAACCCATGGGAAAATCATTTGCCCTCTCTAAGCCTCAGTTTCTGCAAGTGAGAAGAAGAATAACTGAGTAAATAAATATGCACTTGAGCTCTGGAGTCAGATGGACAAAGGGTATTATATATATTTGTTCCGCCATTCTTTTTCTTCCAGCTTAATTAAGGTAAAATTGACAAATAAAAGTCGTATATATTTATGGGGGAGACCATGAAATGACTTCCAGCCCCTGTGTACCCATGCCATGTCTGGATCATGCCTGTCTCCCATCATAAGCAATGGCGCAAGCCAGGCGGCCTCTCACAGTCTCTGCAGTCCTGAGACCTGTGAGTCTGACTCTGTGGGTTGGTGGAAGAAACACTGGATGGAGAACCCAGGACTTAGGATGAAGTTTGAGCTCTTTTGCTAATTATACCTATGACTTTGGACAATTCACTTTCCTCTCTAAACTCCAGTTCTCTTGTCTGTAGTAGCAGAAAGGCAGACTATGGTCTCCAGTGCCCCTGGCTCTAACCTTCTGTAGTTTGAGGTCAGGGTCAAGGTCATCCAATTGACAGGAGACTTCTGCAGCACTGGACCAGGAATCATGAGTCTGGCCCTGATGTTTAGTTGCTAGGAGTTAATGCACATGATGGCGATGATACCAACTGCTCATTGAAGATTTATAATGTTCTAGCCTCTGTGTTATGTACTTTACCTGCACTACCTACTTAATCCTCAATATAAACCTCAAAATAGCTTCTATTAGTTTCCATTTTACAGATGAAATAATGGATCCACTAGAAAGTTAATAACTTACTCCAGGCCACAGAATGAGGAAGAGGAGGAGCAGAGACTGAAATCCAGGCAGTCCAACTCCAGGGCACTCCCTGCCCCTCCTGTCTTCTCTGATGCTTCACGATTCCAGCTTGAACTGTGGTTTCATAGTAGAATCATTGCAACGGATCAATGTGTACAGTGCTTCAAAATTTACAAAGCATTTAAAAATTATCTTCATCTGATCAAGCCTTAACATTAACATTGGTTTTATTGCCTTGATTTTGGAGCTGAAAAAACTGAGGATGGGAAAAGTGAGGTGACTTTGCACAGATTCATAAGTTAGTTAGTAGCAGAGACACTACTTAAACAGGTCCCCATGGATTTAGAGTTCAGAGATTCCTCTGCAATGTGGCAACTAATTCTGTGTAAAAAGAAACAATCGTGTCCCCATGGGCTTCTTCACATGCGAGACTGTGAACAGTGTTTTGAAGGTGCAAAATGTCCTACCAACACATGTCCTTACGGCTTTAAGTTCAAAAGCAGGTCCCCATCCCCCAGTGCATGTATCTGTCCATAGCACCTTCCAGCCCACTCCTTAATGAGCTCACTGTGGTGTTGCAGATGGAAACGACACCGACAGGCGAGCCTCTTTCCCTCCGGCGTTTCAGCTGTTTGAGGCTCTGACACCCCGCGGGTCCCCACGGTGGGGCAGACATGACAAGTTAATTCTGCAGCAGTTCAGGCTGGAGCAGGCCTGGCAGTCGTGAAATGAGAGGGGCTCTGGTTACTGCCGGCAGGAAGGAGAAAGTCGGATATAACAAATGGATTATCAGGGAAAAATTGTATTATGAAGGAAAGGAAGAGATCGCTCTTGGTTTCCCTGGAGAACTACTCTGTCCACCTGATGTGGCTTGCTAGCAGGGGGAAGGGCTGATTGGGGAGGTACCAGGCAGGCTGGTGACTACTTTGTCATATGGAGAGTTCCAGATGGCATTTGAGGTTGACAATTGCACAAAATAAATATCAGAGATGGTTGCCCCTGACTTTTTTTAGGGTTTATGGAATCACACAACTCATGGGGGCTTTGGAATGACTGACACTGTATCATCAATAGCTTTGGTTCATGCTGGTCCTGATCCTTTAAGCCAGCCCCCATCCCAGTGACCAACACAACCAATGACCAGTAAGGCGGAGCTGAGAACGTGTCATCTCCCTTGGTAACAATAGCGTCTAGAGGTGAGTCCCAACTTACTGAAAAAGAACCCAAGACACAGAGAGGTTGAGCGATTTTTCCAAGGTCAAAGGGAAGTTGGCATTTCAAACAGTGCAGAGAGGGGCATGGCAATCAGGACGTCCTTGTTCGGACCCATCCAGAGTAGGAGGAGAACAGTAGGGATTTCTCAGTAAATCAGGAGGCTCTGATGTTTCACGTGATGGATCTGACTCACATGGGCTTGTGGGCACACCAGCCAGACGGTCCTGAAGTATGGCGGGTGTCAGAGCTTCTTTCATTTAGGGGATTGTAATACATTTGAGGGTTGCAGCTCCGTTTTCCTCTCAGCTCTCAGTTCTACTATTCTTTTTATTAATGGTTTGCTTCGATCTAAGGCTGACTTCTCATTTTAGTGACAGGTGCTGACACTTCCTGGGGTTACTTGCTTCCTCATTCACATTCAGGGGCAGGGGGATGACTTTTCACCCCCTTCCACAGGATAAAAGTCTTCAGCCTCATTCTCTTCTGACAATGTAGACACTGTGCCCACAAGGGAACAGCATTCGCTGGCTCCCCTGGCCTTGGGGAGGGGGAGGGGGCTGTTCTGACCAAGGATGAAGAAGCATGTCATTGAGGTGACTGCATTTGAGTTTGCAACCCCTGGCTTTTGTGATTTCCAAATGCTCCAGCATTATAAATATCTACACAAAAGGGTGACTCCATACCAGATATACCTGTTCCCTGGTCATCTTGTGGTCTGTCCAGCTGCAGCTCCTAAGAAGTGACTATAACCCATCCACCCCCTCCCGAGGGAGGTGGGAAGAGAACAGAGACAACTAGCAAGGGGCGGAAGTGGGTTGGCGACCACGGCTGCTGTCTCTGTGGTCGCTCACCCAGTCTGTGAAAGGTGCTCAGATGGTGATGCTGCCGAGATCTTATCCTGCTCAGTTGCTCAGAGAGTAAGGGAAAGAGAAGTTTGAAAAGGTAGATAGAGAGTGTATGGGCTATATCCACCGTCACCGCAAGCAGCAGGGCTCAGCATGAATGGTTAGAGGGAGCACGTCAGCATACCAGGAAGAACGTTATGCTCCAGCCACATGCCCTCTCTGGCCACAGGGCTGGCCTCAGATCGCGGGGAAACTGAGCCCAGGAGCAGACCACTGTCCCAGCAAGAAAAATATAAGAAGGTGAGGGCTGGAGCTGGGCGTGGTCTCAGGCTGGCATCTTTCAAAGGCTGGGGCCTCTTATCTACTGACTGTTCTGTCCTGCTTCTTACAGACCTCTCATTTCCCACCACTCACTGGGTTTGCACCCACTGCCTTGCTTGGGCCTGATGTTAACCCAATGACTTTGCCTCTTAGCCCACTGGATTCTGCTCCCTCAGGCTCATCCTTGACTTCTGAATTCCACTTCTCAGCTGCTGTCATTATTTATGGCTGCCCACAGGGTCGTGATGGCAACAGGTGCCATAGCTCGAGTGCCTGCTCTGGCTTTGAGTTTTACAGACATCATTCTAACAACACTGCAAGGTCAGTTATTATTATTTCCACTGTGAGAAAACGGAAGCTCAGAACAGTTAAGTAACCTGCCCAAGGTCTCTCAATCTGTTAAGTGGCAGTGTTAGGGTTCAAATTCATTTCTATATGATTCCAAGATCCTTTCTCTTTCCAAAGCACTCCACTACATGGTTTAATAAAGCAGAGCGAGTGAGAGTAGAGAACCAGGTTGGAAGACCACCTTCAGGTAGGAAGGTGCAGAGAGGTACAAATGGCCCCAACTCTGTTTCTGGGGCTTTCCTTTCCTTTCCAGTCTCTTTCTGGTTGGTTCCTCCTGTGACCCCAAACCAAGCCCTGAAAGTCACAGCGGCCCTCCTAGCAGCTGGGCCCGAACTCGACAAAACTCCCTTTACCTCTATCCCTTCCACGCAACTGAGACAGGCTGGTATTTTCAGAAAGATTTTTACTAAACACTAAGGGAAAGTGAAAGGAAATAATTGCAGCAAATATAGGCAGTACAAAAATAGCCAGCTTTCCACATACACATTTCTGGCTCTAGGAATCACAGTGGAAACAGCAGAAAGCTTTTCTGTTGCCCAAACCTGATGCTAAGGAAGCTCCCCCTCCTCCTACCACCAAAAAAAAAGCTGCTGCAAGGTCCATTTTCGTGGAGCTCAGTCACGTCTGCACTTCCGGTGGGCTGGGAGTGGAGGGTCTGACCTGGGGAGATGCGTGGGCGGTGGGGGCACAGCTTGGGTATGGATCCACATCTCCTGGCACGAGCTCATCTGCCCCCTGGCCTCCACTGCCACCCACATGCTGGTGCCGCCTAAGTCTTGGTCTCTAATCCAAGCTTCTGCCCTGAAACCTGCAGGACACCCCACCTGATGCCCCAGAGATAACTGAGCCCCTCCACACTCGACGCCATCATCTGTCTCCCCGACTCCTGCCCACTCCTGCAGTCAACGGCACCACCCCCTACCCAGCTAGACAAGGTCAGCACTCGGAGGAAAATCATTCCTAACTCTTCCCCTCTGTCCCTTTGGCCATTAAGCTCTGTCAGTTTGGGTTTTTTCTCCCCAAAACCTCCTCACTTCTTCCCATTCCCTCCACTACTACCCACATTGAGTTCACCTTTGTCTCTATCCGGACTGTTGTCTCAGCCTCCTAACTAGCTTGGCTGCCCTCACTTTTGCCTTCTTTAATCTGTTCTCCATCCTGGGGGTAAACTTCTAAACACAAACCTGATCTCGTCATTTTTCCTGCTTAAAGCCCTCCAGGAGTTCTCCATTTCCCCCAGAACAAAGTACCCAACATAACCTGACCCTGCTCGTTCCTCGAGGCCTGTGTCCCAGGCGCCCTGTCCTTGTATTTGGATGCTGGCACCTTGCTCTCATCGTTCTGAACCTGCTCATCTCCTCTGATGCCTGGGCCCCTGGCCATGCTCTTCCCTTTAGGAGGAACACCCCCTTTCCAAGCCCTCTTGCCTGGTTTCACCTGCTAGGTCTTAACTTAGATGTAACTTGCTCAAAGTTGTTTTCCAAATCCCATAAAACCGGGGTTATGTGCCTGTTCAATGGGTCCTAACTTAATGTTTATTACTTACAACACTTTCTAAATTTTATGAATTTCTGCCCAACAGCAGGGGGTCCACGAGGAAAGCGACCGTGTCTCTGATTCACTATTGCGGCAGCAGTTGTCATCAAAGTGCCCAAAACAGAGTGGGAAACATTCGACACATATCTGATACATGGATGAATGGGTGGACGCAGGACTGAAAATGGGTAACCACAGCCCTGGAGAGGAATGACTTGATCAAAACTGGCATACAAAAAAACAAAGAACCGATTCATTGGACACACATTTCCAGAATATCTCCCCTGTACCGGGCTGCGTGCAGGGCAATTTGGACCCCCGAGACAAGGGCCAGACTCCTTCCTAATCAGCGGGACGGGACCTTGACTTGGCTCTTGTTACATTCTCACTAGTTCCATCTCACTTTTCAGCAAGACTGACCGTGGACTCTGAGTGAGCCGGTTCCTGGGGGCCCCGCCTGGCCCAGTTTAGAGCAGCAGGATTAAGCTTTAAAAGAAAAATCACTTCCTTTCTCTTTCTTCTTTCCTTTCCTTTCATTTCTTCATTCCTTTCACCTCCTTTCCTCTTTAAATGAAACCCCTCGCTGTTTCTGCGTTTTTCGCCACTTTCATCTTCCTTTTGAATTCATTCGTGATGCTCCGGATCTCACTTTCATTGTGTTTTGTTTAAGTACGTGCTGGTGGGACGGGGGCTGATGCATTTCCCAAGGGGGCGTGTCGGCCTCTTCATTGATTGCTGGGATCGCAGACTGGCAGACCCGCAGGGAACGTCCGGCAGGGGCAGGGGTGGGAGAGCCGAGCCACTGCAAAGTCAGGGAGGAATTAGCGCTAATTCTCCCAGGCACCTCCCCGGGATGTTTCTCAGTCGATAAGAGATTAGACAGGGGAGAAGGTTCAAACACAACCAGGCCTCTTCTCACGGCCTGCTGATCCACTCCTCCCCATTCCCACGCTAGACCCTGGCGCAGGGTCCCCAGGCAGCATCCGCGGACGCGCACAGAGCCCTGCGGGGCCGTCTCTCCTGCCCCTGGACTTCTCAGGACAGCCCCGAGCAGCGAAGACTTCCGGTGTTGCCTCCTGGGAGATGCGGAAAGATCGGATCGGAAGCTTGGCAGCATCTTGTCACCGCTGTGTTCTGCAGCCTCAGTGACGGTGACAGACAGACTGTATGATCCTCTCCTCCGGCGTTCGTGCCTTTACGATTTCTCTCCTTCAGTATGGATGGGCCCTGTCGCTTGCTTCTGGCCAATAGATACGTCAAAGGCGAAGGGACATCACTCCGGTGATTACGTTACGTCATGTAAGATTTGTTTTGCTAGTGACCCTTTTTCTCTGCGCCCCACCTCCCAATCCTGCTCTCTCTCTGTGGCTGTCTTTGAAGAAGCAAGCCAGCACAAATCCTCCCACGGCAAGGAACCCAATGCTGCCCGACAACCATGTGAGGTTGAAAGACGACCTTGAGCCTCGGGTGAGAACCCAGCTCTGCTCAACACCTTGTTGCGGCCCCGTGAGACCCTGAGCAGAGGACTGTAAGCTGTGCCTGGACTCCTGATGCACAGAAACTGTGAATTAACAAATGTGTGTTGTTATAAGCCACTAAGAGTGTCGTAATTTGTTCTACAGCGACTGGAAACCAACAGTGACAGAAAACTAATAGAGTGGTCCCTTTTCCTTCCTGCCTGGAGCACCAGGGCCTGGCGTTTCTATCTTCTTCCATTATTAAGATGATGGAAAGGCCCCGAAACCTTTTCATGCTGACCAACCCCAGCTCACGTTGCTGCTCTCCCAAGAGAGGCACCCGTATGTCAGGGGCCTTCATACCTGCAGCTCCTTGCAAACACAGTTTATGGGGATTTTCTGATAATTCAGTGTAGATAGCTTACTATTTCTTGAATTAGTCCCTCTTTCTTAGGGAGTAGATTGTGGCAGTGCTTTTAATTTTTCTTTTTTTATTTTCTTCTTTTAAACTATTCTTTGCTTGACAGGCTTTCAAGATCTGCTATTTAGGCTTCACTGGGGGAAAAAATGACTTTCATTGTCAACTTCAAAACCCCTCTCTCAAAGCACATCGTGTTTAGGTCGGAGGGGCTTGCCCCAGGCTAGAGGCTCCCAACTTGCTCGGTACATCCCTCACTGACGGACAGCACAGGGCCACCGAGCCTCCCGTGGAAACAGGCAGCACTCTGAGAAGGAGTAGTTATGAGCTCTGGTTTGGGATATCTGAGCGAGAACAGCTTTTAATCTTTTCACTTAATTTGTAGGAGCATGGGCTTCAGACAGATAGAATCAGAACCAAATTTTACCGTGAGCAAGTTATTTAACCTCCCTCGCCTATTTCCCTTTTAAACGTGGGATTCTCATGAAAATTGAATAAGGTAACGTGGCAGAGATTTCGCAGCACATGCCTAGCCCCTAGCTGTCATCCAGTAAATGCTGTTGTTTCCTCCTTTGTCCACGTGCATAGAGGAGGGATCGCGCGAGAGGAAGGACAAAAGGACGTTTCTTGGGGCAAGATATGAAAAGTCACGGTTTCTTCTCCTTTTTCCTTGTGCTCTCTCTCCTGAGAGAATACATACAAAGTGCTTAGAACAGTGCCTGGTCATAAATGCTATTTCCTGCTGTTGTTGCTGTTTTTATTTTTACTGCCGTAATCCTCATCTTTGTCATCATGACTGGCATCATGCATGTACCCCTTTCTCCAGTAGAAGTGATGCACCTCTACATTTTTCTGTAATGTTGAAGCTGGGAACCCATGCAAATCACACTTCTTCAACTTTCCAGTCATCTGGACTCTTTGGTTTTGCCAACAAGGAGACACTGTCGGATGGAGGAAAGCCTTGAACTTGCTATGCCCCTTTTCTGCTTTTGGCAGTGTCTTCCAAAGTGTCCCTTTGGATTATCTGAGCTTTAGCCACAACAGCCCCTTCTTGGTGGCCACAGCCTTAGCTGGGTGGCCCCTTTTCAGTGCTTCCAGCAGAATAGAACCTCCTTCATGGTTCCAGCAGGGACTGGCACCACCTCTCCTGGGCACGTCCAGCTCTGACCCAATACACTCCTGGGCTCTGAGAATGCCGTCTCCTCCTTTTGTTCTTCCAGACCTAGGGTGGTTGCTGCTTCCTGCACTTATTCACCTTCATGTTATCACATCTTCTTCATTTTGCTTTCTCAGCCTTGGCAACACTTTGGTTAACTAGTTCCTTGTATTGCATCTTTTTTTCTATTTTTATTTTTTATTCTTTTTATTATTATTATTATTTTGAGATGGAGTCTTGCTCTGTTGCACAGGTTAGAGTGCAGTGGCATCATGATAGCTCATTGCAACCTCAAATTCCTGGGCTCAAGGGATCCTCCTGCTTCAGCCTCTTGAGTAGCTGGGACTACAGGTGTACACCATGATATCTGGCTAATTTTTCTGTTTTTAGTAGAGACAGGGTCTCTCTTTTGCTCAAGCTTGTCTCGAACTAAACTCCTGAGCTCAAGTAATCCCCCTGCTTCAGCCTCCCAGAGTGCTAGGATTATAGGTGTTAGCCACAACACCTGGCCAATCTTATTTTTTAAAAAATACCTGGTTTTAAATACCTGGTTCCTATCTTCCCATATGGACACTGACTCTTAAAGGCAGTGACTTCTATCTTGGCCCTCTATGGGGAGAGGGATTATAAGTAATTTAGAATCAGAGCTTTTAGGGTTAATTGCTTTCTAATGGCTTCCTTTGTTAGAACATCAGCAGATGGGAACTAAAACCACTTCTAAACTCACTTTCTCGAGGTTACAGAAGGAGAGAGTGGAGTATAATGCATCTCCATTTTTCTCCTCTCTAAATTACTTCTGGATGTACATTGAGATCCTGTAGCTGGTTGCATCACCCCCGAATCTCAATGTTGGTCTTCAGAGGCCAAGAATCATTTCATTCATTCTTGGATTTTACATGACCTTTCATACTTTTCCTTCTTCCCAACTCAACGTCTACCTCCTCCTCTTCCATCATTGTCAAAACAATCTTGAAGGAAGGTTCTTCACCATCTGATAAACTAGCTCCTATAATGATTTCTGAAAAGCTCATATTTGCTGAGTATTCTACTCCATGATGTTGGTAATGTTTTTCCAATAAAGAAAAAAACTGTGATGCAGAAAAATTTTATCATCTGCCCACAATTACTGAGATAGTAAGTGATGGAGCTGGGATTCTAAACCAATTCTGCTTGACTCTAGAACTCAGATATTTAATAACTATATTCCTCTACCTTCCATACAGCTATCCATCTATTCGTCTATCCATCCATCCAACTGTTAAAGAGAGCTTGGTACCTGCCAAGCACTGTGACAGCCACAGTAGTTGAGAGTCAGAAGATCTAAACTACTTTCCTTGAAACCCCACCAAGATAGTTACAGGCAGAGCCAGCCCTGGGAGAGAGGGCCTGAGATGGAGATGGACTGACGCATAACGGGTGGGGGAGGGCTGAGAAGATGGTAAATGGGGAGTGAGGCCACAGATGGTGCTGGTCTCCTCTTTTTCCTCTCCAGAGATTTTGGTTGGCAACCTCCAGGTCTCAGAACACTGGAACTGAGAACGTGCTCTATTTGATGTGGGACCAAAATTCTCTCACTTTCAAATTTATCTCTTTTCTTCAAGCTCTTTTGTCACTGTTGCAAGAACAATAATGAAATAACAAGAAGCGTGAATGCTGAAAACCATAAGAGGCTGCAGGCATGGGGTGAGCTATTCCAACTCCCCAGGAAAACTAATGTCTTTTGATGACCAATTTTCTCCTTGCCCCCAAGACTCCATCTCCAGTGGTGTCTGCTTCTCTGTCTGCTTGGTCTTTGCTGCCTTTGAGTATATAAAAGGTTTTTGGTCTATGTCAGGCTCTCAGGATACATCCTCTGAATGTATCTTTCTCTCAAAATCTCTCTCCTTGTCTTTTCCTCTCTCTCTCCATTGTCCTTTTCCTATTTTTCCCATGGTTTCCCCATCTCTCTTTCTCTTTGTCCCTCACTATTTATTAATCTATCTTTGTTTCTTTAGGATGATAATGGCTTCAAATAACAGAAACTCTGATTCAAACTTGTAAAAACAACAAGAAAGTTCATCTTGAGAAAAGCAAAGTTCAAATGTAGGAAGCTCCCAGGGTTAGTTGATTCAGTAACTCAACCATGTGATCAGGGACCCAGGTTCTTTCCATATTCTGCTCTCCTATTTTCAGCATCTTTTGGCTGATCTGCGGACTGATGATAAATGTCTACTCAGCCAAACACACTCAGGAGCAGAACAGGGCCAGATCCTGTGCTGCCTCCACCTCCTTCTCCACCTCCTGCCCTGGCCCTTGCCTCCCTCCTCCTCTGTCTCTTTCCCTCTGTGAAGACAGAAAGCTTTGTCCATAAACACCATGACATTAGCTTCCTCTCATATCGCGTCAGTTAGAATCAGAGCTCATGTCAATACCTGAGTTAATCTCTGCCATCTCTGGTAGAACAATCACAATTATCCCCAGACTGTGGTGTGAGGGATCATACGGTGTCCACTGTCAAGAACCATGAGGTGTCTGATATTTTACCTGCTATTGCTGTTTCCTGGATGTTGGCAGAGGACATGAAACACCTGAGAAGAGACGAAGCAACTTGGTTACTCACAACATTAACTTCTCCTTCCTCCAAAGTCCAACAGGGGCACCACAGAGGGGCCCATGAGGGTTTGCATCATGGCTTAGGAATTCCATGCTTAGGAGATTCAAATCTTTCAAAATAGGCTGCAAGAAAATCTTCTGTGCCTTGTGAGTCTATGTAAAACAATCTAAATTACTTATATTTAGAATTTCAGAAGGAAAGAAACAGGAAAAGTATTTGAAGGAATAATGGTTAATTTTTTTAATATTCAATGAGAACTATACATTCACAACCAAAAACTCAACGAATCCTGAGTAAAGATGAGAAGAAAATCACATAAATACACATCATAGCTAAATTTATTTGGAGATAAAAAAAATAAAAGTAGTCAGTGTTGGGGGAGGGGAGACATATCACATACAGAGGAATAAATTAACAATGACAGCAGATTTTTAACCAAAATGTATGCCAGTCAGAAGACATTGAAGTGACAGAATTAAAGAACTGAACAGGAAAAGTTATTTCTCCAGTGAAAATATTTTTCAAAAATTAAAACAAAAAAATGTTTTTAAATTAAAACTTTTTGGAAAACAAAAGCCAGGACAATTTATAAACAGAACAAAACATTGCATTACAAGAAACTTTAGGCACAAGAAAATGATATTAGATAGAAATTTCCACCTACAAAAAGGAATAAATACCTCCAGAAGTGATAAACTGTGAAATAAATATGAGATACTTTTTTTCTCATTTTAATCACTTTAAAAGTTAATTGTTTAAAGTAAAGATATAAACAATCTTATGGGGTTTATAACATCTTAGAAGAAAATTGTAAAATAATAATAGCAAGAGAGACGGGAAAGAGGAAAAGAAATTGCAGTGCTGTGTAATTTCTTATGCCATCCATAAAGTGGCATAATATTGTTTGAAGGCAGTGATTAATTAAAGTTGTACATTGTAAATTTGAGAGCAACCACTAAAGAAAGAAATAAAAGCATAATGATTAAGCCGATAGTGGAGACAAAATTAAATACTAAAGCATACTCAATTAATTCTAAAGAAGACAGGAAGAACAGAATAAAGATCAGAGAACAGATAGAATGAAAAGAAAGCAAAGGTACAATGTGGTAGTTTAAAACCCAACTACCTTGATAATTACATAAATCAAAAAGGTATGACACTCAAGAGATGGTCAGATTGGATGAAAAACAAAACCTAAGTCTGTGTTGTTGATTACAAAAATCACTTAGATACAAAGACATAAATAGGGTAAACGAAAAGGCTGGAAAAACATATACCATGCAAATGCTTATCAGACTACCAGGCTGTTCTTAGTGCTTTATTTACATGCCTTACTTCAATGAATATTTAAACCAATTTATAATACAATTTATACAATAATACAATTTAAACCAATTTGTAATATAATTACATTTTTAATGAATAAATAGATGCGTGACTGGATGGATGGAT
>CAUYRT010078460.1:0-56370 GCA_963574885.1 Lepilemur ruficaudatus
GCCTGTAGTCCCAGCTACTTGGGAGGCTGAGGCAGAAGGATTGCTTGAGCCCAGGAGTTTGAGGTTGCTGTGAGCTAAGCTGACGCCACAGCACTCACTCTAGCCCGGGCAACAGAGTGAGACTCTGTCTCAAAAAAAAAACAAAAAACCAAAAAACAAAAGCTCATATCATCAGTTGCTGGAATGGGGTGAGGAATGTTGGAATGAGAGAGGGAGGAGCTAAGGAGTTATTGCTTTCTCACTGTCTCAGCCTCTGAAGGGTGTACGTGGCCCCATGAGGCCAAGAAGCCAGCTGTGGCCAGGAAGGTCCAAGATAACAAAAGCCTGTATCAAAAGCCTTATGGCTGTCATGGCTATAGGGCTCCTCGAGGCCAGGGACCTGCTGCGATGCACAGGCAGCTGTGGCTGGGTTCCCTCATGGGTTTTCCTTCTCTCTTTGTAAGACCCTCCACGAAGATGACTGCAACTTTCCAGTTTCATTAACATCAGGTGCATTACTTTTTAGCTTTGCTTGGGAGGAATGGTACCTTGTCAGAGCTTGGTGGCTGCATAGACCTATCTCCACCCCTAGAGGAAAGAGGGTGACCTAGGCCTGCTTAGAGAATACTTGTAAGTATTCTACAGAGAACAGTTTAGTAAAGCCCAAGCAGTTTTCTTTAAAACAAGGAAGTTTGGAAACCTGAGGATTTTTCTGGGATTAGCATCACATAGGCACTATTGAAATTCTTGCCCAAGGGCAATCAGTGTCAGTTTACTGCAATTAACTAAGAATTGCAAACTTCAAGCTGCTGAGAAGCTACTGAGTAGGAGGACTGAGCCCAGATGTTAAAGATCCAGAGGAAATTTAAGCAGTGATAATAGCAGTTGTGGAAGCTGAGACAGCTGCTTTACTTGTGCCTAAGTGTCCATAATTTATTAACTATCTTCTCTATATTACATCCTTTGAAATGCATGCAAATGTTGCGTGCAAACGTTAGTTACTCATGAATTGTTAGCATTTACATTTTGTTACTTTAATGGGGTTAAGCTTTGTTTATTTTTAAAGCCCAATTAATGTATCTTCCTTTTGCCTGTAACTGGGGAAAGCCTGGTTTACTTAGTCACATTGCTGTAATCCCAGGCACCACAGGTGTGGTGAGCCCATCTAACTTCTAGACACAGAATTTAGCAGAAAACACATTACCTCTAGAATACCAAGAATACCAGCCTTACAAACTCAAACCTATAAAACGGTGGCATGGAGCACCAAGTTTCGTATTTAGGTCCTCCTCCAGCACCAGTTACAGCACCTCTTCATATGAAGTAGCTCTTGGATTTCTGTGCCATAACTCACCCTTGTTCCTGTCCCCATGTCCCCCTCTGGTGTGTTCTTTCTCAGGACCCTGATGGATGGCCAGCTGGCCTTGCTAATTTTGAAACTGTGGGAAAAGATTCAGACGCTCTTCTTGGTATCAGAAGTGTATACAGAAGCATTAAGACACATCCAGTCTGGGTCTACAGGAGGGTCGCGGCCGTCCTGCAGGGAGCATTGTGAGCATCTGCTACATTTTGGGGTCTATTTTAGCAAGTAACTTTACGGCACACTTTTATGATGATAAGCAAAATTATGGGTAGTCATTGTTTTGGACTGAGCTTGTGCACTAGGACCCAATAGATCAAACCAAACCAAAGTGGAGTCACTCATGCTAAATGTCACATAATCAAACTGAAACTTTAAGGAAGCAGATAGATCCCCAAACAGACCAGTTTTTTTCCTCCTGAAAACGGGAGAGTCCAGCACAATAAAGAAGTCCTGCCTGCTCTAACCCTGAAGTAATCTGCTGTTAACCAACCAGGTTTTTTCCCCCCTGATTGTTCTGTTTCCTTGTTGCCACGGTATAAAACCCACTGTTCCACTAATTCCCAGTGGGATTTGAGACCAAATTAGTCCATTTATAATGGTAACAGAGTGCTGTGAATACCAAAAGGGGGGAATTGTTAAATTAAGTTTGGCCTAAAATAGCCTCCGTACATATTTTAAGTTCGGCTTAAAGATTTCTCTGTAGGCAGTGAACTGTAACCTAGCTGGATGCGTAAACAGACTGTAACCTACTCGTGTAACAGTAGCCAAAGTCTCAGCCAATCACGGCAGCCATACTGCAACCACTCATAGGTGACCAACTGTTCAGAGAAGGCGAACGCCAAGCTGTAACCAATTCTGCTGTTTCTGCGCCTCGCTTTCATCTTCTATGTGTCACTTTCCTTTTTCTGTCCATAAACGTTATCCAACCATGTGGCAGCCCCGACGTTATTCTGAACCTATTCTGGTTCTGGGGGCTGCCTGATTCTCTATGCTCAATTAAACTCTGTTACATTTAATTTGTCTAAAGCTTTTTCTTAACAATAATACTTTTAAAATTTAGACTCATCGAAGATTCTGAGTAAAGTGTGAATTAATCTGAAATTAAGGCATACAAAGGAACAATCTAGATGCATTTTAAAAACTGCTGCCATGATACGCTGAGCAGCACTATTTTTGTGGTAGGCAGCCTCCAGGGCGGCCCCCAAGGACCCAGGCTTCCTGGTCTTCACATTCGTGTCTAGTTCCCTTCTGCGTTGTTCCAGAGTCGGTCTGTGGGACCGGTAGCATACCGCACAAGTAATGTGTGTCGCTTTGGGATGAGATTACAAAACGATTGTAGTTTCTGTCTTGGGTGCTGTCTTACTCCCTTGCTTATTCATTCTCTCTCTCTCTCTCTCTCTCTCTCTCTCTCTCTCTCTCTTTCGTTCTATCTCTGTCTCTCTTAAATCACTGCCTTGGGTGAAGCCAGCTTCCTTGTCATGAAGAAACTCAGGCAGCCTATAGAGCCGGCCCGTGTAGTGAGGAGCTGAGGCCCCCCGCCAACAGCCAGAGACAAACCGAGGCCTCCAACAACTTGGCGAGTGAGCCTGGAGGCAGATTCTCCAGCCCCAGTGGAGCTTTGAGATGAGTGAAGCCCTGACTGGCAGCTGGGTGACAACTTGTGAGACCCTGGGCCAGAAACATCCAGCTAAGCGGCTCCTGGATTCCTCAGAAACCATGATGTGAGATAACACATGTTTATTGTTTTAAAATGCTAAGTTTCAGGGCATGTAATTGTGCCCTCTCCCAAAATTTATATATACTCAGAACCCCAAAATGTGGACTTATTTGGAAATAGTGTCTTTGTCATTAGTCAAGATGAGGTCTCACCGGAGTAGGATGAGTCCCTTAATCCAGTAACTGGTGTCCTTATAAAAAGAGGAGAGAACACACAGAGACACAGGCAAGACGGCCAACAGCGGTAGAGAGTGGAGTGATGCAGCTGCAAGCCGAGGAACACCAGGGGTTGCTGGGAGCCACCGGCGGCTAGGGAAGAGGCAGGAGGGAGCGGGGTCCTGCGGACATATTGATTTCAGTCTTCTGTCCTCCAAAACTGCTAGAGGATAAATTTTTGATGCTCTAAGCCACCCATTTTGTGGCCATTTGTTGTGGCAGCCCTAGGAAACTAATGCAGAGTAATTTGTGAGGCAGCAACGGATAGCAAATACAATTAGGTAACCAAATTACTCTTTTACATTATTCATTGACTTTTCAAGTATTAAGTATGTAAAAAAATATTTCTTTGGGCCATTTGTCTTTTTATCTGGCAATTTTGCAAAATTTTGTCTGGAACTACCTTTTTCATCAGGACGAGAGGGACCAGACATGCTAAAGCATCATACTAATACATGGGATGCATAAAGCAAGTGACTTCATACACAGAACCTGTGGTGCTAAGGGTCTGTGCCCTGCGCACAGCAATTCTGATATGTTTGATTTTGCCTCTCTCTATCACCGAGGGAGGAAAAAACGTATACTGGGGCTTTTATAATTTTATGTACTGAGGGAGTGTACATTTTGTCTAGCCATTTTGACTAGATAGTAATGAAACCAAATTCTCTGCCTGGAATTTTATGTATATGTGATTGGAAGAATTTTCCATAGACTAGCTTCTGACTCTGTGAGCTTCAAACCTTCTCTTCCACTGCCCACATACTTCCAGTGCTGCTCATTTTCGTGTCATCCTATGAACTCTGGCCCTGCATCTTTGTGTTGTAAAGCTGAATGAGTCAGCTCGGTGGGCGATAGGAGTGTTCCTAGAAACGATTTCTATGCAAGCATGACTAGAAATGACTTAATGTACATAAAAATGAATAATAGACATTTAGAGAAGCTCAAAGTAAATACCCCTGACTCAACTTACCCTTAGCAGTTACCTAAAATGCTCTTTCCCTGGGAAAGAAGCACTTTCCTTTCTTTGGCATTATTGGCTCTGGGATGACGGAAGCGCAGTCGTCCCAATTGTGAAGAAACCCTGCAGGAGAATGATGCACACTCAAGAAAAGCGGAATTGCGATGAATATTTTGGAAGAGAGAGACAGATAGATATTCATTTCTGAGGACATCCTTAGATCCAGTTGTGACTGAAACCAAATTTAGCTTTTCAGTTCCATGAGCCAATACATTCTCCCTCCCCTGTTTTTGCTTAACTGAACTTAAATTTTCTTTTGCTGTCTTTTTCACTGTGGCATCTAACTCCTAGAACCTGGCACGTGATAGGCATTAAATAAATATTTGTTGAATGAATAAATAAGTTGGATTTTTGTCACTTTAAAGCAAAGAAGACCTTACTAAATCAGGGAGATTAAAATTATATATATGTGTACACATATACATTATATATAATATAATCTAAAATTATAATTATAATCAAGGTAGCATTGATTATAATTGATAGCATTGATAGCGGCAGACCAGGTGCTAGAGGTAGGATAGTGACAAGCACACATGGTAAATAGAGAGGGAGCATATTATAAGCAAAGACCTAGCGGAGGAATGCACTGGGCATGCTCAGAACATGGAAGTGCAGTGGAATGGTGGTAGCAGGTTTCTAAAGGAGGTTAATGAGGTTAATGCTGAGAAGGCAGAGTCAGCCCGTCTCTGGGGGCTCTGAATGACCAATTGAAGAACTTAGAATTTATTTGGTAGCCAGGGGGGAACCAGTGGATGATTTTGAACAGCGATGTGAGACATCATCTCTTCCATGGATAATTTCATTTTAACAGAAAACTCAAAGCTTCTACCTAACAGGACAAACTCTTACATAGTAGAAATTTGGGGTCATAAAGTAGGTTAGTGAAGATTTTTGTGAAAGAATTTTCAAATTACACCATGTAGTCCACAGCTATTTTATGACTAGTCATTTTCCTATGATAATCTGGGGCTAATCCAGTCATTTCTGAAAACCCTATTTGTAACTTTTGCTACTCAAAAATAGAACTATGAAAGCCTAAGGCAAGATAAAGGAAAGAAAAACAAGAAAAACTAAGAAAAAGGTTTTTTAAAAAATCCTCAGTTACCTTTTATCTTTTGGAAAAGATTAGAATGGTGAATAAAATATTTAAGCTAAGTTCTCAGCAATGATAAAGTGATCAGATGATTTAGAGGAGAAACATCTTTTAAACGTTTTTCTAAAGAAGCAGAAATTGTGTGAATAGCTCAGAAACTAAGGCCAATTATGCAAACTGGTTGGAGTTTAGGGTGAAAAAAATAGGGTGTGGTCAAATTAGCTCGGAAGCTTGCAAAAGAAAATGATAATTTTATGAAGAATCCAAGTTATAGTGTGTGACATATTTTACTCTTAGCTAACAAAAGTGACTATCAATGGTACAAACATATTGCTTTTATTTTGATTGATCTGCAATGTGTTTTTCTTTTCCTCTCTCCCCAAGCTACATAAATAAAAAATAGAATTTTCATTTTCATTTTGAAAATTTCCAGAAATTTCTTGTTTCTAGTCTCAAGATATCCTCCTATTTCTCCTGCATTTACATTAATTTTCTTCTTTTTTTTGTGGTATCCTTTGTAAAAATGCATTATTTATTACTTATTACTTATAAGTAAATTTTTAGAAAGAGTCTAATATTTTACTTTCCTCTCACTTAAAATTTTTTTCTTGTTTTCATTCCTGTGATAGACGAAAAATGACCATGAGTGTTAACACTCCTTTCCCAGGAGGAAGGACATTCTGTGCTGCTCAGCTCCTGGCCTTTGTGGCTAGAGAAGGCACAGGACTAGGCATGAGAATGAGAGACCGAGACTGATAGAGGATGAGCCCCTGAGATAAGAAAGAAACAGGGGAAGGATGGGGAAAGCACACCTCCGTTAGTCTCTGATGGAGGTAGTTGGGGTAGGTAAGCATGATTTTTAAGAGCAATTTGAAGGAGCTGTTTGTTTGGGATAAAAGGTATCACATCCACCTCTGAATCCTTTAGACATTTCCATAAAAATGTCCCATTTCCATCTGATGCTATTACAGTCAGATTTGTGAATGTGCATGTGTTTTTCTAATTTGTCAATGTGTTCAGACTGGATTCAAGGTGAGAAGAGAGTTCCTTAAGATGGCCCAGTTTTATGTGGGTTACTTTTTTTTTTGTAAAGCATACATATTGTGAATAAAACTATCAAAAGAAAACTTTCTATAAAAGAGGGTCATGACAACAGCCAGAAAACAGTATTTTTGTTCTCTTGTCCCTCTTAAATATTTTTCATATTGTACCAGGGTTTCTGACTCTATGTTGCTTAACATGTGCTCATTAACTCATCCTCTCAACTCATGTGGAGCCCACCAGTGTTCCCCTGAGGTCACTGCAATATCATGCACACTGTCCTCTCTGAGTCACCCACTCAAGGCTCCATGGCTGGTGTCCACCAGGGAGCAGCTGATTCAGTAAATGCTGCTGATGCCAACTGGAGGTGTTGCCCCCACTGCCTTGTGACGATGTTTCAAATGCCTCTGAGAATACCATGGTGCTGCCTGCATTTGGTATCGTCCTTGGCATTTCTCTCTGCAGATGCATATGTTGGTTGTCCACTGCTGAATCCATTCTGTTCCTTTTGGGTTCTACCTTAGTCCTGTCCTCTGGGACTCAGATGTAAGTCCATGGTTATAGGACATGCTGGGACACAGAGCCCCGATTGCCTCAGAAATACTCCTTAACACTTGTCCTTGGCACCTTTCCTAGAAGTCTCAACTCTCCCTTACCTTAGGGCACAACTCTGTCCCAGGAGCTGCTTTGGCCCCTCATGTGAAACTCATCACACCTTTGGTCGTGCTTAGACCTGTCTACATCTCATCCCTGATTGAAATTCCAGCTTGACAAAAGAGATGAACTCATGACTGTTATTTAAATATCCATTCATTTATTTCTTCATTCATTCAACATATTTAATTAGTACTACTGCATGCCAGAGACTGTTCGAGGGATTGAGGTCATACCAGTGACCAAGACAGACAAAATTCTTCTCTTCTTGGAGTTTACCTTCTTATGGGGGAGAGAGACAATTAAAAAGCAAACTGACATTGTAGTTTTAGACAGTGGTAGGTTCTCTGAAGAAAATACATCAGGGGAGAGAATCAAGGGGACAGCGGGTGCAGGGTGGGGGACACTCTTTCAGATAGGGAGATCAATTAGGACAGGCTTCTTTGAGACTCTGAAACACCAGACTTTCAGTTCTTTTAATTGCAGGTAAGTCCCTTCTGGGATTTCATTGATAAAATGAGCTTCATCTGCGTACTGAGGTTAGACGCGTCATCCTATTTCAACAATTTCAGTTCAGACATTGGCGTGTAAAGAGAAGGAGACACCCTGTTGGTTTCAGGAAGAAAATTGAGCCTGACTCTTTTCCATAGGAAAGTGACTGATGTTTCCAGTAACCTCTTCTTCCTCCCCATCCTTCCCCCAATCTTAGTTTTCTCCTTCTGTTGAAATTGAAGAGGAGGATGATTTTCACTTTCTTATAACAGGACATAGCATGTCTTTCATTTAATGGTATAATGCAGCAGGTTATTCAAATTAAAAAACAAAATGTACAAGGCACTTTCTCAGAGCTTGTTTAGTCTTCCTAACTGTTCTGTAAGGCTCTAGTTTTATAGATGAGTGTTCAGGTCACAGAGCTAGTAATATTAATGAGAGCCACTCAAATAGATCGCCTACTTACTGTGTGCCAGGGACAGGGTAAAGTATTTTACCACATATTTGTTCCAAGTTTCCTATGAGACAAGTATTGGTATGTTCACTATAGCTTAGAGGAAGTTGAAGTTGGACAGACTTGCCAAGTCACATGCCAAGTCCACAAGCACTAAGCATAATTTCCTGCCCGATCCCAAAGTACGCTCACTTTCCACTAAATTGTAATCATTCTCAAGGTGAATCCAGGTGGTGGCATTTGCATTTGACCCTGGCTGAGGATCTGAGGCTCAGATGAGCGGCAGGGCTAGGATTCAAATTCAGGCCCCCAAATTGCATTGTAGCTAAGAGCATGGGCCATGGGAGTCACAATGATTGAGGTTTAAATCCAGACTACAGAATTTACTAGCAGTACAACTATGGACAATTTCTATAGCCTTTCTGATTTTAAATTTTCTGATCTATTAAACAGACATAATACACACCTACCTCAAAGGATTATTTGGGAGAGTTAAAAATGTATAGATTTGGCCCTCCATATCTGGGAGTTCCTGCATTTGCAGATTCAACCAATTGCAGATGGAAAATATTCAGAAAAAAAAAAAAACCTATAAGAAATAACAATACAACAATAAAAAATATTACAAATTTTAAAAATACAGTATAACAACTATTTACATGGCATTTGCATTGTATTAGGTATTATAAGCAATCTAGAGATGATTTAAAGTATATGGCAGGATATTGGCAGGTTATACTCAAATACTACACCATTTTATATAAAGAGACTTGAGCATCCCTGGATTTTGGCATCAGGAGTCCTAGAATCAAATCCCCCTTGGATACCTAGGGACCACTCTATTCTGTTCTTAGAGCAATTTTTGGTGCATACAAAGCTCTCAATACATTCTAGCTATTATTATTCTACTTTGCTGTGGCAGACCCTAACACAGCTAGCCTGCAGCCACAGTGCTCCTTGCTAAGAAAACCATGATTCTTCATAGCTCTCAGGCTACCAAGACACCTGCCAGGCTCGGCCCCCTCTCCTCCCTGGGGGATGGAGCAAGATTGGTCTAAGTCAGAGCTTCTGAGAATGTGGTCCTGGGATAAGCAGCATCAACATCATCTGGGAACTTATTCCACATGCAAATTTTCAGGCTCCACCTCACCCTGAATCAAAAACTCTGGAGGTAGAGCCCAGCAATCTGGGTGACTCTGGGTCCCTTCTAGGTTACTCCAATATGGGCTAAAGTTTGGAAACTGATGCTCTAAACCAGCCATGATAATCTTATTCCCCTTTCCAATAATTGAGTTAAGCACGGACACAAGACCCAATCTTGGCCTATAGGACCTGAGCAGAAGTTAGAAGAGGTGCTAGGGATTTCTTTGCTAATTTAAAGAGGTGCCTGAGAGTAACTGCCTTATTTGCAGGTTTGTTGTGTAAGTGACGTCTGGACTTTGAAACTGAAGAGAAAGATGTTTTCTAAGAAGGGTGGAATATAAAGTTAGAAAGTACCCAGGTATTTGTGGATGCTGCTGAGCTGCTGAATAAGCCAACCTCTAGACTTCCTCTTATGTGCTATGATAAATATTACTGGTGGTTAAGCCACTTTCAGTGGGTTTTCTTATTTGCAGCTGAAAGCAAACTCACTGATAATCCTATACAATGGTTGTCTCTTATGTAAATCAGTGCTCTTTGGAATGCGGAAAGATTATGGTGCATTGAAAATGTGGGCCTTAATCACACTAATTATTAGTTTTCATTTTCTCTATATATTGGTGGTGGAGGGGTAAAGCATCCATTTCTTTTTTCCTTTAGACTCTGAATGAGCCAAAATAAATGCCGAACATTTGGATGAAGAGACACTCAGTTATGTATCCAAATGATCTGGATATTTGGCTTCTGAAAATGACACATCTGGAGCATGAAGCAATGTTTTCACTTTTCAATTATATTTTGGTGTTATAGGAAAGTCATTAAAACCAGGAAGAAAAAGATTTATGTAAACAATCAGATCACCCTAGAGCATCACTAGCAAAGCTGTCCTCCTCATATAGTAATTCACTCGTTCAATATTTCCTCAGTCAAAAGAATAGAATATCTACCATGTGCATGACATTGTGTTTTGGGGGTGTAATTATGACTTCATAGACTTAAAGACAGCCTTTCTTCCAGGACCATACAGTTTAGTGTTGTGCAATTGGTGTAATGAAGTGAGTTGACCTACTTGAGCATGGTAAGCTGTTCGTGGGGGCACGAAGAAGGGTGCTGCCATGCATTTAGTTATTCAACACATACTCATGGTGTGTTTAAGGATGCCAGATGTCTTTTCAGGCTTTGGGGCCCCATTGATAAGCATGGCCAGCTGTGGTCCCTACTCTCATGGATCTTGTAGCCTAATGGGAAAGAGAGACATGAATGCCTAAATATGCAAATAAATATACAATATAAATTCAGATACTGTTATGAAAGAAAAGGACAGTGTGCTATCAGAGAGAGTAATTGGGGTGATGCCATTGACTATGGGGGGTCAGGAAAGAGCTGTCTGAGGATGTGACATTTAAGCTGAAACCTGTAGGATGAGTGGGAGTTTGTGAGATTAAGTTGGGGGGATGAGGGGGAGGAAAGGTTAGAAAAGTCTTCTTACAGGAAGTGGCATTTGAGTTGAGTCTTGGAAGTCAAACTGGTGTGGTAGAAAATGTCTATATATGTGCACATAAAGAAGGCTATAAGGAATACACCAAAATGCTAACAGGATTTTATCTCTGGTTATGGCATTATGCATACGTTTAGTTTTCTTGTTTCTGTTTTCTCTATTTAGTGTACTTTCTGTGTATTTCTTTTGTAATAAAACAGTTCGTAAAAGAAAAGAGATAAACGGGTGTTTTTCAAACAGGCAGGCATGGGGTCAGGGTTGGGGTGCACGTGTGTCTGGGGGAGAGGTAGTATTTCTAGGCAAAGTAAATGGCTTGGGCAGCAGCTTGAGTGTTTAAATAACTGCTAGTTATGAACAGCTTCTTATAACTGCAGCATGGCCGTGGGGTGGCGGGGGGTGGGGGGCGAAAGATGAGACAGCAGGCAAGAGATCAGAGCAGGGAGGCCCTTGAGTCATCAGGAATGGCTTTAGGTTTATCCCGTAGTGAGTGGGGAGGCAGGTAACCAGACTTGTGTTTTAGAGACACCCCCTGGTGACAGTGTGGAGATGTATGGGGCAATGGCAGTTATTAAGGGGAGCAACATTGGGCAGGGCAATGTTTCTTTTTTAAAGCAGTATGTACATTCAAGGGAGTGACCTGGGATTTCTTCTTATTCTCCATGGCTTGTTTGGGGACAAGTAATTTGGCAATTCTTAGCCGTGTAGACCATTGTGGCTGACTTGACTGCTTAAGATACTAAATTCAAATGGTTAATTTGACCTGTCTGATGCCAGATAACTAGGTGGGTGAAATTCTTTGTGTTTCAGCCGTATGTTTCAGCATGCTGCAGCCTGTGTCCCCTTGACTGCCAGGAGTCTTGTGTGGATTTTAAGAGGAAGACAGCCCCTGTTCTTTCCTACTGTAGTAAGAGATCAGAATGAGCTAACATCTGTAAGAACAATTGATTTCCGTAGATACAAATACCACTGAAAGATAAACTGCCAAAACTATTTGCTCCAATATGGAATTTTTGTACAGGTTTTAATTTTATCTGTTCATTTCAACCAAATCTGAGATCTCCATGACTACAATAGAAGAGCAGAAGGAATAGAAGAATACTTCTGTGTTGGAATTGTTTATTGTAAAATATGAATATTTAAAAAGATGCCCACATTTTTAAAAGGTGTAAATGCTGTTCATATGGTGTTCCAAGCCAGAGACATTTTTATGCTCCAGCCCTGCGTGATATGTGAGCACATTGGAAAGACATATCAATAAGGACTCTAGAAACAGACTAAGAAGATTTTATGGCTGGATTTTATGGTTGAATTCAGACAGAACAAGATGTGTTTATTTACAAAGCCACTAGGGCAGGGCCTGGGCTCCGTGTGACCTGAGTGTTAAGGTCGAGTGTGGCCATGGATTGACGTCCAAGTAGTCATATGAGTTTACATTCTGAATGTTTGAGTAAAATTTCAGGAAAAACTGTTGCATTTTCATGGGTCCTTCATGGGCGCATGGTTAGCCTGCTCATGACTAGGAAATGATGATGAATCCAGCACTCTTTCCCAAGAGGCAATGAGTGTGTGTTTGAGGTTTTGGAGTTAGATTTGAATTCTAGCTCTGCTACTTCCTATCTGTGGGACTTGGATTTCCTACCTGTAAAATGGGAATAACAAAGTCCACCTAGCGGGGATACTATAAGGGGGTAAATAAGAGAATATTTATAAAGTTCCTGGCATTTAATGAGCTCTCAAAAATTGTTACCCCTCCTGTTGTTATTATTCACACTCTGACACTCGAGAGAGCTATGCACGCAACTGCTCAAGAGTTCTAATTTCTCAACCACATCAATTAGAAGCCCCAGGGTGGTGGAAAGCAAAGGAAGGCAAGAAGGATTGACGTGGTGGGAAGATCAGGTTAGGCTTTCCCGGTGTTCGAGGAGCTGAGATCCCAGGCCCTGTGAAGCATCCGGAGAGTTTTTTAACTTAGCCAGAATCTGGGACCAACATATTCCTGGCTGTCAATGCAGATGCCAAGTCCCTGGGCTCCCAGCACACAGAGGTTAAGGCAAGGCCAGAGTGCAGCCATATCACTTAGCTGGATGGGTCCACGGCTGGAGATGGGGGTAATGCTGGCTGACCCTGGTCCACTGGGTTGCCATCTCAATGTTTGTCACTGGTGTGTGTCCCAAGCCACTTATGAGTCCTCCTTTCCTCCCTCCTGGGTCTTGTCCTAGTCAGGTGCTCTGCTTCCTGTCAGGTACTCAGCCTGTGTCCTATTTCGGTTCTCAGCTTAAGGAGAGCAAACCTTTGTAAGGGTAAAGTATTTGCTGACAAGGTGGGACCTGTGTCATTTTGAAAAGGACTCTTGGAAACTGGAAGAATGACATTTTAATGGCAGAATGACAGACAACAAGTTGATATTTGGGGCCAGGGGGCTCTGTCTGGCACTTGTGACTGGGAAACATCATGAGGCAGTGGCCCCACTGTCTACTTAGAAGGCCAATACTTGCCAGAAAGTGTTTTTAACTGTCACCTGAAGCAGGAAAATAATCAGGGAGTTGTTCAATATAGGAGGTGCTGATTCATCATCTGTTCACTTCCAGTCTGATGCATTTGGGGCTGACAGTGACTTTATTTGCAGAGCTAGGTGCTTGTGTGATCCACTCCTCAGGCCTCACTCACCTGCCCCACTCTGGAATTTCATGCAAAGGGGTGTTAAATGCCAGTGTCTTTGCATTTCTTGCACTGGGACCCACATTCGTGGTTACCTTAAAGATGTCTTTGGTTCCCTAATGCTTGTTGCTCTGCACTGCCAGGAAGGTGCCGGGGAAAGGTTGCAGGGAAGCGCCAAAAGTACTCTATGAACATGGAAAATGCTGCAATGGGAGGTTTCTTTTCAGAGACTTTGTTGAATTCCATGACAATGTGGAAATAATATTGCTACTACCTATGTTTTTTGATCACTTTCTGTTTCTCCGGCTACTGTGTTAAGCACTTTGCCCGCGGTATCGAATGCCTGTTGTTTTTGCTTGTCCTGCGTTCCTCCTCATCTCCTAGTAGCAGCACCTTGATTTTCCTTTTGGGACCCAGCCATCCCCCATTGCATGTTATCTCTGGGGGCCTTTTATTTCATTTTCTTCCTTTTTGCCTCATTGGTGGGGAGGGATTCTTGCCAGCTATGGGGATGGCTGGACACATGGCCCCTGACACTGGGCAGATGAGGTCATCAGTATCTTATTAGTCACATGTGCTCACAGACTGGGGGAGGAAGACACCACAGGTCACACAGGGCCACATGGGGGTTGTGCTTGGGAATAAAGTGAACAAGCAGGGACTGTGGGAGACAGACTTTGTAGTAGCAAGAGGGTGGGGTGTCCCATTACCATATGAGGATGGGATTGGTTGTTTGCATAATTCTACAGGCCAACAGGAACTGAAACCCACTACTAAGGAATATGTTGCACTTTCTTCCTTTGATAAGGAGGGTTGTTTGACTAGGGAGCAGAAGAGGAGGGAAATTTGCAGTCAGGTCCTCCAAGGCCTTCCTCATTTTTCCCAGATGTCAAGGCACACATAATATCAGGCCATAATTTTAGGCCTCATACCACACCTGTGAATCAAAGTTCTGTGTCCTCCATAGGTAAAGAGGATGGGTGTATGACCTATACCAGACCAATCAGCCTCTCTCTCTTAGAATATGAAACTTGAGTTGGATGAAACAGGATGGAGAAATGATTGGAACTGATTAATTCTGACATGGCTGCCCTGAAGAAATTGTTCATTCCTGTAACCCAGAATCTTGGGGCTTCCCTAGTCCCTGCTTCTTCTGGGGCCTGGGCATTTAGTTTTTTTCTCTTGGGCCCGGGAGCTATTTCATTGCTTTCATTGCCCAGAGTTAGATTCTGTTGCTTGAAACCAAGAACTATAACTGTGTCATATTTATTTGACATAATGACCCTAAGGGATAGGTAATTCTTACTCTCTCCATTTTACAGATGAAGAAACTAAGGCAAAGGGATGCTAAGATTTCTCATATTCATGAGAGTAGTAAAAGGCAGTGGGGAGAGTTGAAAAATAAGAATTAGCTTGGCAATAGTTCACAACTGTGCACATTTTTCTTAAAGACAGGGAAGAGAGGCAGCTTTTCAGAACTCTAAATGCCACCTAGGCAGGGGAGTGCCAATGAGAAATAGTGCCATCCAGTGATAACACCTGGCGCACCCCTTGGTATGACCTCATCCAGTCTTTGGCCCTATGTTGTCACTTACAGTTCACAAAGAGTTAAGGAAACTCAGTCTCTGAGTTCTAAAGATGATTAGAGGTGAGGTGTCACATTGATGTCGAGACCATAATTGGAGAGAGAAAGGTCATCGTCTTCAATGGCTCCGATGAGGTTGAGCCAAGAGTATTCTGGCCCAGGTGGGAATGGAAGGCTGTGTGTGTGTGTGTGTGTGTGTGTGTGTGTGTGTGTGAGAGAGAGAGAGAGAGAGAGAGAATGTGTATACGTGCGTGTACTTCACATCTCAGATGACTCTTTTCTGTCAATAAGCACTTATGTCTGGACTTCTGTGAGCAAAGACAGAGGGGCCGAGGAGAGCAAAACTGGTTAGAGTGGAAATTATGAGACTCAAGATTTTCCCATTAAGGAATAAGATCCATAAAATTGGGAAAGTGGAAAAAAAGGTAGACGATGCTCTAAAAGGGATAAAACAAAAACAAAAATTCACAAACACATAAAAGCACATCTACAGAAGTAGAAAAAAAATCTAGAAGGAAAAGCCACTGGAACCAAAGAGAGAAATGAAGAGAAGAAGGTGTGTGAAAAATGAGAAAAGGCGCTGTGGTGAAGCCGCTCTTTCCAGGTCAAAGGATGTCCACCATCTCAGCGTGCTGCACAGGTAACGCTTTCACTCTTCCCATCTTCTGCCCACTTAGAGCTGCTCGGAGCATCCTGCGTCAGTGAGCAGATGTTGGCAGCAGCAGTGTCTCCCTGGCTGTTCAGAGGTCACTACTTCATGCCTGTGGCCAGAGAGGAAGTGTCTTCCTGCTGCCACTACAGCCCTGGAGCATGCAGCGAGATCCGGTGCTAGCCCTGAGCCCTGTTACCCATGAGACCCACACTTACTCCCCAAACTTTGAAGTCTGTGGTTCTTGGCTGGGTCTGAGGGCCTCGGTGCAGAAGGACACAGTCAGCCTGGTGTGGGAGCCAGCCTGGTGGCAGGGGAGATGGAGCCAGGCTAAGGCACGCAGAGCTAAAATTATCCTGCCCTTATTTCTGCCGCTGAAAGACACAGACTGGGAAAGTCATGGGTATTATGCTGTCAGTCCATTGATGGCTGCAAAGCCTTGTCTGAGCCACTGTTTCATTTCAAGGTGAGGGGAGCCCAGGAGAACCTCTGTAGAGAGGGCTGCTTCTCGGCTCGCGCTGACAGTGGCTGTGAGCCAGGTCTGCCTCTCCTTCAAGGACACTGCAGGGCCAGGCCGGGGTTTCCTTTCTGCTGCTACCTGGGAGGTAGTATGGAAGGACATTCTTTTGTCAGGTCCCTTTGTGGAGAGATGAGGCCTGAGTGGAAGACATACACAGGGAGGCAGGCCTTTGCCACCTGAGTCCATGGGTGACCAGCAGTTCTTCCCAAGGGTCGCTGCTGCTCAACCTGTTGTTTCAGAGTTTGGAGTCAGACAGCTTTGGTTGAATTCCAGCTCTACTGCTTACAAGCCACGTGATGGTGGCCTATTACTTAACTCCTCTGAGCCTTAGTTTTATCATCCGTACAATGACAAACACACTTCATGGGCTGTTGTGATGATTGAAAGAAATAATCACCATAAAAAGCTCAGCATATGTTGGCATATAGAAAGTACCTAATAAACATGATTTATTGATTATTATGATTGACTAAATAGCTGCCTTAGATATCTCTGCCCTTGGACTTCTCTTGGACATGCATGGACATCATCTGGCCCCAAATTAGGGGGTTATTGGAATGATTTTCCTAGCGGTGGTCGGAGAGGCAGGAAAAAAAGTAAGAATGATTTGACAAATATTAAAACAAAATTTTGATGACTCCGGCGCATCCTACTCTGCCTTATACTTGGATTTGAACTTCTAGGTTCAAAGCCAAGGGCAAATGGTCAATGTTCTTAGAAAGCTGGCTCAAACCACAGTTGGCTGCAGTGTTCTTAGCGGGCAGGAGGCCAAGTTCCTCAGCTGCACCGGCTCTGAGCAAAGCAAAGTCACAAAGGTCGGCCTTGCCTCTCTGGCCTCGTTCCTTGAGGCCCCTTTTATAATAGTAGTGTCCTCTCAGGCATGATCTTTTTGTTCCTATCAATACCTAGTTTTAGAAAAGGATCTACAATGGATTCATACTGAGGTATAAATGATTGACGGCCTAAAGTGTTACCTTTTCGGGGAATGTAGATTTTTATATAAAATAATGTACTTCCACATTAAGTTTTAAGAGAGCCCACAGGGGGGTAAGGCATTCTGGGGGGAGCAGCATCGGGTCTTCCTACCTGGCTGGTTAATCACCTGCTCTATCCTGGTCTTCTCTGTAACTCAGAGAAGCTCTCCTCTGTAACTCAGTCCTAGCTGGTGGCAGGATTAGCACCAGCAGTTGAGCACATGTATCTCCTAGTTGTCCTGATTTACAAGGCGCATCTCCAAAAAGTTTTTTGGGGTTACTGGGAAACTGAATCTGGCCCCAAGGAGAGGGCCTGTTGCTCCAATGTCCTCTTCTCCACACCCCCTACTTGCTCCCCAAACTCTTCGTTCATAGAAGAAGCTATTGAATAGGCCGCCACCGCCTCCCTTGCCGAGTTGGGACAAGAATCATTTCTGGGAATGTGAAACCCCTTACAAGAATTGGAAGGGACCGGCAACTCTTCTATACACAGCCTTGTTTAAAAAGGAACTTTCTCCTACATATTCCTGTGTTTTTATTTATGTTGCTGTTTGCTTGTACACGATGCAAATATTTACTGTTATCTTAGTATTGATGCAGAAAGTATTATAGGACCGTTCTTAAGGCTTTCTGCTTCGTGCTCTCCCACACCAATGCTGTATGTTCTAGGTAAAGTAGCTTTTATTTTTTTAACTGTTGTGATTGTTGATTTTATGTGTCAACATGCCTGGGCTAAGGGATGTCCAGCTAGCTGGCAAAATATTACTTCTGCTTGTGACTGAAGGTGTTCTGGATGAGATCAGCGTGAATCTGTAGACTGTATAAAGATCTCCCTCACCAATAAGGGTGGACATCATTTGACTTCTGAAACTGATTTCATAGATCAGATAGATCACGAATTGCAGTTAGGAGGCCAGGACTTAACGTTGACACCTGGCTTTCACACGTACGGATGGGCACTTGTGGTGTGAGTCCCTCTGACGATAGTGCTCATCATGACAATGTTGGCCATGGGTAAGCCTGGCGGGAGGTGTCTTGTGTGAATTCTTCACTTATGCCTAGCATGAGGCCCCCTCCCAGCAATATGTCAAGGACACCTTGGGTCTGACGTGGTCTTGCCAGGAGTGGGGGCAGTGAGGGTGGATCTGGGACTCACACCCAGCAAGTGACACACGCATAATCCACATCGTCAATTCCTCTTTCCATGGTGGAAGTGGCAGAGAGGGAGTGAGAAGGAGCCAGTTTCAGGGGAGAGGCAGTGTGAGGGGTTAGTACTATGGAGCTACACTTTTGTCCCACTCCGCCTGTGCGGCCAAGCTGGCCCCCTCCTTTCCTGCTTTTTCCAAGTGGCCACATTTTTCTTCTGTGGAGAACTGAATTTGGGAAGGCTCCTGGCCCTGGAGGGGTAATGTAATGCAGCTTCCAGGCTTAGAGATAAACCAAAAGAAAGACTTGTGTTAGGGCTTGGCTGGGAATGGTTTAACTGAGGACAATGACAGACATTGAGTGTCTGCTTCCTCGGTGATCAACTCCTCCGTACATTCAGACAGGCACTCTCAATGGGAAACTTCTCCCACCCATAAACTCTCTTGTACCCTGGGAAGTGATTCCTTTGCTATTTTATGCAAACTGAGAAACTTATGTGGTATACAAGTGGGAAAACACAGAAAATTGCAGTTACGGTTATTGGAGGAATCACTATTTATCTGAGTCCCATTAAATCAAAAGCCACCTGGGCCCTGGGGCTATTTGGGTTAAAAACAGTGCTATTGGGACTTATAGTAAAGTCATAGTGAAATCTTAATTGTTTAAATGTGAAGTTTTTATGTACTGTCTTCCTAAGAAGATGGCAAACTTCTTCAGGGAAGAAACTATCGTATTCCTACTTCACATCTGTGAAATCAAGTGCCATGCTGTACTATTTGTTGATGTCCAGTAAATATTTGTTAAATGAATGATGCAATTTGTGGTTTAACTCCTACAAATTTTTATCTCAAACCAGCTTCTCACAACACTCAGCCCACTCCACATTGCCCCTCCCTGACCTCCCAGTCAATGTGTGCTGAGGGAATGCAAATCAAATGCAATTAGGAAGGTGAATCTACTTTGAAATGCACTTGTATAAACAAATGTAGGCCAAAGGCAAATTTAAGTGATTTTCAAAATTGTCTGTGGTTATTATCCTTGACCCTGTGCTGGCCCAATTTTTACAGATAATCAGGTTATAGTTGATATTGGTTCTGTATTTCCATTTTAGAACAGAGGAGAAGGTGGAACAGGGCTGTGAGCATGGATTAGGAGAAAATAAAGTCATAAAAACCCTGAAGCTGTGATGAGTTGAAGACACAAAACCAAAAAGATATTATTTTTCTTAGCTGAGGTCTATGTAAATCAAATTTCCTTTAGGCCACCACCCTACAAGCTCCAATTCTATTTGCTATCTCATCAGGTTAATTTGGAGTTGGGGGTGGAGTGTGGGTGACAGGTAGTTTTTGTGGGTCAGAACAGTTTGTTAATCAAATTAGTATAATCTCTGACTATTTTCCTGGTTCCCAGCGAAGGTTCTGGTTTATAGCTTTTGCTACCACACAAACATCTCTCCCAGAAATTGGGCTTACAGGAGAAAATGTTCCTTTCCTTTCAGAGGACATGTGCAGGGAATTAGTAGAGGGTCAAGAATCTTTGCAAAATTTAGGTCAGGGCACTGGCTTGGGATTGCATCCTCAACAGTACTGTCCACAACTCTCTATCTTAACCAGCACTGCAGAGTACATGGCACACAATAGATACTCTGAAAGGATAACTTGCTGGATGAATGATTGGGTGAGTGCATGAATGAACTGGCTGGGAGTGATCAAAGTGTTCCTTTCCTGATCTTTTGTCATTGCCCACACATTACAATGACCCATTGTACTTCCCTGTAGAGGAGATGACTTGCTGGGCCATATACTTGCAGTTAGGTGGACTGTGAATGTAAGTATGGTAGGTGGGCACCTATTTGATCTAAATCAAAGGCAAAAGTTTTCATCTCTTTCAAAACATTGGATGATCTCCTAGTGACCTGTGCCTTTGACCTGGGCTAAAATTTCCATCATTACTATCACTTAGGAGTTAGATGCCAATGTGAAGAATTGAATTTCTTTAGGAAATCATGGATAAATTTAATTTTTATATATTTGGGAAGTCATAGATAATGTAAATAAGGTTGGATCTTTAACCTCTCCCATTAGTTTATCAGGTTATCTGATTGATCCCTTTGTCTACAAGTATATGACCTATAAGCCTAGTATTTTTAAAACAGAGAACTTACACAGTGAGGAGGGAAGTTCTGAGGGTAGTTGGAGCTCAAGGATTTCAGCTTAAAGACTGACTGGGTCCCTGAGGGGAGACCCCTTTGCCTCTGCCTATGTAGACAGGAGTCCTGCTTTCCAGTTTCACCCAGGCCTGGGACCATCCCTAGCTGGATGGCAAGATCCTCTGTGAGTAGCATTCAGTTTTCCAGGCTGCTGGACGCAATGCTGCATCTAAAACAGTAACCGAGATCAACCTTCTAATCTTAGCTTCTCCCAGTAGCGGCTGCCTCTGATGTAAGAGCTACAAAACCCTCCTTTATGGTACACTTTAAGGGACAAAAAGTTGCATCTGTCCCAAAGGAAAATTGGACCTGGAGATGGCCCAAGGGAGTTGATGACTCTGATCTGCCTTTTCCTCTGAGTCTGACACCTTGCTAGCTAATAAAGTTTCCTAAAATGCTGCTGTTAGGGTGTCACAATTCTGCTCAAAGGCATCCAGTAGTTGCCAATCATCCATTGACTCAAATCCCCACTATTCCATCCCATGTCACCAGTTTCACTTATTTGCTTCATTTGGGACAGAGCTATGGGTAGGCAAAGAAGAGGACCTAAATGTCAAGTCTGACACATGTAGTATGTCTGTAAGAAAACATGACCAACGTGGAGTAACTTTATATGATGAGTTTATTACAGTAATTCATGACATATGTAATTCATTCACTAAAATTGGAAAGCTTGGAAAGAATATTGGACTGGGATTTGGAAAACTCGAACTTGAATCCCAGTTCTGCTATATTATTCACCATAAATCCTTAGATAATTAGTTTTTTCCTGATGTCTCCATATCCCCCTAGGTAAGTAGCCCACTGGAGTGTTGTGATCAAATTAGATGACTGTAAAGAGTGCTTTGGAATACAAAATATCAAATTCAAAGCACTTTAAAATATAAAATTTAATCTGTTAAAAATTAGAGATTGCATGAATTTTTAAGTAAAGTGCTCTTTCAGTTTTGTGTACTTAATAAAATGTGAAATCTAACAAAAAGCATTTGGTCTTCCTAAGACGCCCATGACTTCTAGCAAGCAACTCTGCTGTTTCACGAAGGCTATAGACATTAGAAGATGGAAGATCCAGCCTGCATATTCTGCAGCCAGGGTCAGCGGAGGCTGGACGTCTGGAATACCACCCTGGCTGGGCACTTTCTTTCCCTTGCAAGAGAAGCCAGGAAGAGTGATTCTCTTGGTTACATTTTAGGGGAGGAGTGCCCAGGTGTCAGATTGGTGTGCTCATTGAAATATACAGGAACAAAGTAACCCACTGAGTTGTAGTGTGTGTGGGGGGGTGTTTTGGGGGTCAGGTTGGGGTGAATGGTTACACCTGCTTCCTTCCATTTTCCAGGGCAAATGGCTTCAGCTGCTGCCCAGCAACAGCGGTTTCATAAAAGCCTTTGAGAGTAGCTTTGAAAATGTGTCAGCCAATAGCCGAGCAGGACCCAGCCTAACAGCTGAGGGATCCCCCGCCCCCCAGTCGGAGCAGAGAATTGGGAAGGAGCAGATGGAGGCCTTTCCCCCCTTGCTGGCCTCTCCGGGCACATTGTTATGCACTCAGGACTCCCACGCTGAGACCCAGGCAGCCTTGTCACAGGTTTCACCCTTGGTCCAAAGCTGGGGAAGGTGTCTAGGAGCCTCTCTGCAGTCTCCTTTGTGGGGTGTGAGGTGCTGGATCTTATTCAGGGTTCGCCCTGTCTGGGTTTTCTTTCCTACAGAATTTGCCTTGAGTCTTCTCCTGTGTCATTAATCAAACAACTGAACTGAGCCCGCGCTGCTGGAGCACAGCGTTTATTGTATTCCCTGAGGGAGCCCTTTCTTTAGCTCTCAAAACTCCGGGTTCCAGGAATAAAGATATCTGTCCTGCCAGGAAGGCCCCAGGCCAGCAGCACGTTGCAGGCCACTCCAGGGGCTTTCCCTGCGTTCCTCCCTGGGATTTGAAAGCCCCACTGCGATTCCTGGGAATCCCGTGGGATTCCTAAGGTCCCTCCTTGCAGCAATGAAGCAGACTTTTGGGAACCACAGCACAGGGAGAAGAGCCTCCAACAGGGATCTGTATGGCAGTTTCTGAGTTCACAGCCATATGGCACGTGTCTAGCCTGTTTCGTAAAGTGTTTTCCACTTTCCCTGCGGTAAGTGTCATTTCCTGGGTGCTGAGAGTTTGGAAAGTCCTGGGCCTGCTTCTTTTGGCTCTCTGCTACTGAGGCCTGGGTCCCTGAGCTGATTTTTGCTCCCAGGAAGATGGGAGGAGCTGTCTGTCTGCAGAAGTCACCTGCTCCTCTCTCCACGCATCCCCTTGCGCACACACATGGAAGCTCCTTCTTTGATTTCTAAATACAGAGCCTTGCTGAGAAACACCTGTTCAGCCACGGCTCCCCTTTCAATGTCTTTAATCTCCGATAGAATAAATAAAATGAAGGAAGCCCTGCGTCTATGATGATATAAAAACTCCTCTGGCCCAGGGATGGAGGCGTGCAGGGTGATGAAATTACAGCAGGAGAGGCAGCTTTTAATATGAAAAGATGAATCAAAATGCGCAAGTCATAACTCTCTCTATGCAGTAATCTGTCTTCTGCCTTAACCTTTTCAGAATCATAAAAACAGTCTAATTTCTTCCAAATAAATAGCGTTATGTCTCTCTGGGCTCTCTTTTTCACAGACGTACATACAGTATGCCTCTGAGCACTTACATAGACATTCATTACAAAGACGTGTGCACAGTTACAAACACATTGTTCTGACTCCCCTTGTTCTAATTTATACAGTGAATTCTGTGTTTAAGAAGTTAAGAATGAGTTCAAGGTTAAAAAAATAATGGTAAGCACCTGACTTTATCTGGGATGACTGTGCCCTTTTCTCAGGACTGGTAAAATTTTGAACACTGCAAAAAATTATGTTCAGTAGCAAATATACCCATGCCTAAATAATATTGCTGCATTTTCTTCACCCATAAGAAAGCAAAAGTCTTGGGGAAAGGGATATGTGGCTTTAACCTTAGGGGGGAAAAATAAGCACCCAGGAGGTACTTTAGGTTCCTTCTAGGACTTTGTAGAATTGTATTTTTTGGCTTTCCAGAGAAAAGGGATTATTTTTCTTTGAGAAAATTTCAAGTAGAAAATAATAATAAATTATTGAGTGTTTCTATGTGGCAGATATTATTGTAAGTGTACAAATATCAACTGATTATGACCCATTTTATGGATACAAAAACTGAGGCACTGCAGGACTGTCACTTGCCTGAGGTCCTAGCACTTTTAAATGGTGGAGCTGGGACTCGAACCCAGGCAGTCTGGCTCTCAAGCCTGCCCTCTTCACTACTGTGATGGACACAATAAAACAGACCAACCAAAGAAAGAAACAAACCAGACGAGGACCAGATGATGCTAGCTCCTTATTCAAAGGCTATCAACCAGTTTGAAGATTTTGCATGGCTTTGGGTTCTTCCTTCTCTCTGATTTTACCTTTTCCTCTGTTCTACCTCCAGCGGCCACTGTGCTGGGAGTAGCCAGGGAAGGCAGGCACAGGGGAGCTCAAATCCATTCACTTTCAATGATCACTGTCCTAGTAAATGTCAGGTGAGCAAGATGATCAGTTATTTATGTCATTCTCCCCAGTATTGCAAGTATTGCCTCCAATTCCCCAAATTGAAGACATTCACACACTGAGGCTTTTGGAAGCCCTACCAATTCTCATGGCCACACTTTTCTCCTAGTTCAGTTTGAATCATTCTAATAAGCACTCAGTTGGCATATGGCAATGAAGAGTGGAGGCCCACTACAGTTTTAAGATGCCATTAACTGAAAGATAAATTATGTTTTTAATACAGCTTTACTTCTGGTGGAATATTGGCAGGGGTGAGAGGTAGGCACCAACCTTACCACATTATAGATACACACTGATTATAAGATGTCCTTGCTATAGAAATGTGCAAATGTGGGAAAAAAGTGTTTTAGAATTGAGAAAATATAGTATTTTATTTCTGTCTTTCAACAAGAATTGAGCCTTCTTATGGTAGCATTTTGTAAGGGTTCTTCTTATGTGGTCTGCCCTCTCTGGGTATCAGAATTTTGATTACAGTTGTCAGCCGGAGTTCAGCCTGGTTCAGATGTCTATTTTTAACAATAGCTGAAGGGGTTCTTTTTTTTCAAGACAAGAGAAAGATTACTTAAGAATAAGGGAACTGACTCATGAACGGGGTCTGAGATTCCTTCCTGTTGGGAAGGGGCTGGCTTCAGAGTTGCTCCCTAATGAGCAGGAAATTGAGTGGAGATTCTCACCTGAGGTACCAGGGTTGGAAAAGTCAGAGAAATGAGCCAGGTTTGACATTACCAGAGAAAGATGAGAGTTTAAAATTCTAGAAATAAATTCAAGTACCAGGATTGTGGTAGATCCATTGTACAAATGGCCCCAACCTTCTATCTCTCCCCACATCCATGCCTTTATATTGTGACTTTGCAACTTTTCTCATCAAGATGTGAAGTCTGCTTTCCTACCTTTTGAAGCTGGGCTGGCTTAATGGCTTGGTTTAGCTTGCAAATTGTGACAGAGTGGTGTTGTGTCAGTTCCAAACCTGGGCTTCAAGGGGTCTTTGCACTTCTGTTGTTTCTCTTAGGACTCCTACCTGTGCTATTAAAAAATAAACAAAACAAAAACAAAAACAAGAAAACAACATCTTGGCTAGACAGACAGATGATGAGAAGCATGTGGCCCAGCCACCCCCATCACGATAGCCAACAGACAGTCAAATGCTGGGCATGTGAGTGAGACCTTTCTGGACTAGCCAGACTCAGTTGATCCATTAGCTGACTTCAGATTCATGAGCTGGCTCAGCAAAGATCAGCCCAGCTTGGCCCACACCAGCAGAATCAGCTAAATGACTCAGAGATATATGACCAATAACAAATGGTGATTATTTTAAGCCATTAAGTTTTTGAGTGGTTTTGTTACACAGCAATAGCTAACTGGTACAAAGACAGGATTGAAATCAGGGCATCACACCTGAGGGTTTAAAGTCAGACAGAGACTAGGTTTGGAGTAACAGTAGTTCAGAAACAAAAGAGGGTCATTGTTGAGATTGGCTTTATAATATCCATGAGTTGAGTAGTTGGTGAATTCTTAAATTGGATGGGTTTTGACAGAGAAACAGACAGAGTGAGGAGAATTAAAACTAGAGAACAAACCAAGATTGTTTCATTCATAGGAGTAACCCTAGCAATGGTATCCTTAGCACAATGCCTGGCCCATAGGAGATGCTAAATAAATATAAGTTGACTGAATTAATAAATACATTCTCTCCCTGGCAGAAGTTTCATTCATTCATTCATTCATTCATTCATTCATCTTTTTAACAAAATTTCTATTGAGTACTATATATGGGTGCAGAAACTCATAAGTGGGAAGATATAAGTGCAGGATTCTATGGAAGTTTTGAAATTCCACATCTACCAGACACAGAATGTATGTAACTAAACGTTTATCTTAAGCATGTGCACATGTACATCAGACTGTAGTGTGCTCTAATATTTACTTCCAATCTCTCATATCTAAAGACTAGGTGAATGACACAGTTGGTGTGGACTAGGAAATGTCTCTTCTTTTCTTACTATCTCACTTGCTTCTTCATTGCCTGTTGTCCGCTTCTGTATCCCGGGCCATTCACACAAGATATTAGTTTGAGTTGGAGGAGATGCTTTCTTAAATGGCCACTTAAGAGCGATTGTAGAGCCAGGCATGGTGGTGCATGCCTGTAGTCCCAGCTACTCGGGAGGCTGAGGCAGGAGGATAGCTTGAGCCAGGAGTTTGAACCCAGCCTGGGTAACATAGTGAGAACCCATTTCTTAAAAAAAAAAAGAGTGATTGTAGGTAGTTTTGTAGTTACTTGAAATTTGGACTTGGCCCGCAGAATTCCCCCCAGTAGGATTCCTGAGCTCCAATAGCTATGAGGTTCTGAGAGTGCTAAAATGAGGGAAGTTTTGTTTTTCTTCAAAGTGCTCTGTGGAATGTAAGTTGTGGCTATTTATTACCACGTATCTATTTTTGTGGCACTGAAAACCTGTCTCACTTGGATCCGTTCCCGTGGTAGGAGGGGTCAAAGCCTGCTCCAGTGTAGGTTTCCAGAGTCAACATGAAAAAATACTGACTCCTATAGCAGAAGTTGTGAATGATAAGATATTTCTTAGATGTTCTAATCAAACATCTTTTCTGATTGTGGTTCTTTGGGATTCCAGGTAATTGTTTCACGCATTCAATGATGTAAGCCAGTGGTTCCCAAATACAGTCTATAGGTGCCAAGGATAACGGCATCACTGACCACAGAAAAATAAGAGAAAAAACCAATGCAATATAGTATGTTTATGTGTGCACATACACATATATGTGCCCATGCACGGGTATGTGTGTATATATTTCTCCATAGCAGTTTCTACATAGTGAAACCTTAATGTGGGTGCCTTTGTGGAAAGAATTATCCTTCATTCTGAGATTATGTTCTTCATCCTTTCTTTGGGCATTAAAATTATCTTTATTTTATAAAATGATGGCAATGGCAGATAACCATTTTTTTTTTCTTCATAGACAGGGTCTCACTCTAGAGATGGGGTCTTGCCCTGTCATCCAGGCTGGAGTGTAGTGGCCCAATCATAGTTCACTGCAGCATCAAACTCCTGAGCTTGAAAGATCCTTCCATCTCAGCCCCCCAAGTAGCTAGGACTACTGGCATGTGCCACCATGCCCAGATAATTTTTTTAAAAAACATTTTTTTGGAGGCAGGGTCTTGCTATGTTGCCCAGGCTGGTCTCAAACTGGTGGCCAAATAATTTTTTAAAACACATTTTTTTTAGAAGCAGGGTCTTGCTATGTTGTCTAGGCTGGTCTCAAACTGGTGGCCTCAAGCCATCTTCCTGCCTTGGCCTCCCAAAGTTCTGGGATTACAGGTATGAGCTGCCACACCCAGCCATAACCATTTTTAAATATTCTTATTTAGAAAAATAAAAGATTGAGGACTACGTGGTTGCTTCATGGGAATTTTAAAAACTTTTACTAGGTCGTGATTTATAAGTCTGGATCACTGAAAAGCTACAGTGAGCACTGTAGGACAAAGGACAAACAAGGATGACTCCTTCTCTTCAAGAGTAAGCACTTTCTATGGGAAGATTGCACATTTGGGCAAAATAGCTGGGATGAAGTCAGCTCCCAAAGCTGTAGTCAATACGTGGAATATGTCATGATAGATAAGTTAATACATATATTATGTTCAAGAAAAACATTAACCACCCTGAGGAAAAAAAGGGTTGACCGAGGTTTCAGAAGAAAGGAATACAAGTAAACTTTCTAATAGAGCCCAGATTTCATTTAGTTGCTTATGTCAGTTCTGCTCTTTAAAACTAGAAATGAAGTTGGGATGGATAAATTAAAAATGGCTAGTGTTCAGGGAATAGAGCTGAAATTTGAACTATTCCATGGTGTATCAGTCAGCTTTTGCTATGTAACAAAACATCCTAAAACTTAGTGGCTTAATACAACCACCATTTATTAGCTTATAATTATATAAGTCAGGTGGGAAATCCTTCTGGTTTGGGCTGCCTTAGCTAATCTTGGCTGGGCTCACTCATGTGTCAATAGCTAATAGATTGGCTGGTGGCTGGATTGTCCAGTATGACCCCACTCATACTGGCAGTTGACTGGCTGTTGCTGGTACAGTAGTGGTGACTAGATCTCGTGTTTTTATTCATCCAGTTAGTGCAGGCTTCTTAATGTGGAGGCTGCAGGATTCCAAGAGCAGCAAGAGAGAGCAAGCCCCAATTCATAAGTGTGTCTCAGCCTCTACGTGCATCCTATTTGCTACTGTCCCATTGCCAAGCAAGTTACATGGCTAAACCTAGAGCCAGTGTGGGAGAGGGTAGCCAAGGGCATGGATACAGAGAGCTGTGAGCAAATTAAGGACCACCAGGCCAACAATCTACCACAGCTGTCGATGATGCCCTAATAATGGTCTTATGAAATCTCTAAGTGTCTTTTGTCTGAACTGCTCTAACAATTTATATCAGATGAGACCAGGAGGAGAAACGGGGTACAGAGTTGTAGAATTAGAGTTGGAAACATATTTATAGATAACCTAGTTAAGCCTTGTCATTTAACAGAAGAGGACATGGAGACCCAAAGCAGTTAAACGACCTGCTCCAAGAGAGAGCTAGGTACTGATAAATATTTTAAACATCTACGCTTATACCTCAAGAATTTAATAATTAGGATGACAGGGGAAACTCCATTTCATCACTGATATTTTGAGCACCTGGGATAAGGTGAGGAAAGCCGAGTAAAACAAGACATATCCGGCCTTCATGGAACTGATGGTCTAGCACAGTGACACAGACGAGAAAAAGGTCATTAAAAAATAGTGTACCATTTTTGTACTAGGGCAAGTACAGGGCATTATGCGATGTCAGAGGGGCATGAATTATGCAGGAGCAGAGGGGATACCCGTTAGTAGTCTACGCTCTTTACATATAAACTCATTCTCATGACAACCCTGTGAGGCAGGTACGATGACTGTCCCTCTTTTACAGGAAAAGACACTGTGGCGTAGAGAGGTTAAGTGACCTTGCTCAGGTCACAAAACCGGTAAGTGGCTGAACCGGGATTTGTACTCAGAGTCCCCTCTGACTCCCAAACCTTCTGGAGTGCTGTTCTTCATCATTCCTGTCTGCCGCTGTTGGAAATGGGATAGGGAGGGTGGATGGAGCGTAGGGTCATTCACGGGATGGTCAGGCTGACAACAGAATTCCCAGACAGATATTTCAAATTCCACTCCCTATAAGTAACCTTGAGATACTCACAAGATTTCAACTGCGTGAGTGACACTTGAGAGAGTGTGTGTTTGCGTGTGTGGACACTCACGTGCAGGCCTGTGCCTGTATGTACCCAGGTATGGGGGAGCTGGACTTTTGTGGCTCTCTGTATAAATTGTTGCATGTGGTGGAGTTCAGCACCATTCTTTGTTCCTTTGACTATTAGCTAATCCATAGCGAGCTAGCTATCCATCTAGCCTATTTTCTTTCTACCTGGAATCTCTGACTCCTCCTCATCCTAGGACCGGTTATTTCGATGGAGTTTCTGCAGTGGATTTGCTTTCATTCCTTCGGTGGGCGGGCTCTGCTTTCTTACTGCCAGAGGCTCTCCTGTCCTGCTTTCTACTTTTCTCCTCTTAAGCCTTAAGCATTGTGTTCCTGGTGACAGATGATACTGTATGGGAGAGCAAAGAAAGCCTTTCTCAGCAGAGAATAGTCAGTCAGAGAGATAAAGTTATTTTTGCTGGAAGTAAGATATGCCTGGGAAGAGAAGGAATCCTAACAAATTATTTAAGACTTAGCACAGACATTCGTTTGTGGCATGTGCATGTGTGTGTGTGTGTTTGTATGTGTGTGCGTACATGTGTGTAACATACTCTTAAAGAGATATTTAGACCTTATATTTCACTAAAAGGCAGAGTCCCTCTGATTTCTGATTTGGGTTCTTCAACAGACTTCTATATCTCTACATTGTTTATTAACATTCATTATCTTTTCCTTTTTGCTTCTGTCGAAATGCAAGAAATGCCCTCACCACAACCAAGAACAGCCCCTCTGTATTAGTTTTCTCTTACTTCCACAGCAAGTTACTACAAACAGTGACATAAACAGCACCAACGTGTCATCTAGCAGTTCCGCAGGTTGGAAGTCTGACGGGGTCTCACTGGGCTGTATTCCTTCCTGGAGGCTCTAGGGGAGCATCTGTTGCCCCTGCTCATGTGGGCTGCTGGGCTGCATTCAATTCCTTGCGACTGCAGGGCTGATGTCTCTGTCCTGGGTGGACGTCAGCTGAGGGGGTTTCCGGCACCTGGTGGCGACAGTATTCCCCGGCTCCTGGCCTCCCTCCCCCATTCCGCAGCCAGCAGACAGGGCCGCATCCCTCTCTTGCTTCATCTCCACTCCCTCGTCTGCCTTGTCTCTGACCCTTTCTTCTGTCCTCCTTTTCTACTTTAAAAGACTCACGTGATTACACTGAGCCTGCCCGAATAATCCAGGATATTCTTTCCATTTTGAGGTCTTTAACCTTTATACCCTCCGCACAGTCCCCTTTGCCATGGGAGGTAACATGTTCACAGGCTCCAGGGTTAGGGTGTGGACATTTTGGGGGACGGTTTTTGTGCCCACCACACTCTCCGCCTGTGCCCGTGCTCCCTGGCCTTCCCAGATTCTTCATACCTTGCCTCCTCTTCTTCCTTTCCCTCCCTTCCTTCTTCCCCATGCCCTGTCTCCTCCTCATTATTTCCTCCACTCTTAAAAACAAAGATTTTTTTTTTTTTAACCATCTACTATGTGACAGGCACCTCACTGGGCACTGGCAATAAAAAGATGAGTTAGTTATAGCCTCTGCCCTCGGATAGCTTACGATTTCATGGGAGAATTCCTTCCATTTAAAAGAAGGAAAAAAAAAAAAACAAGGCGAAGTGTGAGATGGTGTAAGTCTCTCACACATCCAATCTCTTTCACCTCTTTCTGACAATACTCAAGTCTGCTCACCCTAAAAAAAAAAAAAAAGAATAAACACTCTGACTAAATATTGGCAAGTGAACTAATACAAGGGTTTGCACAATACCAGAAAGTTCCAAAAGCCCTATCTCTACCAGACAACAGTACATATACAGTTCAGAAAATACATATTGTAAGTCTGGATAGATGTACACAAACTATAGTGTGTCTGTTTTTTTTCCCAATTCTTCTTCACTAAGGAATTGGTGCAATTCCTTGGCTGGGGGAGGTGAAGAAATGTTTCTGCCTTCTTAACCCTGGAGTTTTTTTGTCTTCTTGATTTCTGTATTTTTGGCACTTTCTGTATTGGTTCAGTTGGTTCTGTGTTTTCTGCAGGTGACAACTTCTCCCTTTCATTTATCAGCCAAACTTCTCGATTCAGATTATTTTAACAAATATAGAGTCCCTGTACATGCCAGATACTGGCTGGGTGCTGGAGGTACAAAGATGGATGAGAGTCCCTGTTCCTGAAAGCAAAATCTGTTTTTGTTGCTTTGACAGCCTGGCCATCTACTCACATTTTGCCATTTGGCCTTTTTCTCTTTTTTTCCCTCTAAGCCAAACCTTCCTGACCTGTTTGTTTAGTGTATACTACCATGGGCTGGGATATTTCTTCCCCCAACCTTTGGGCAGCCTGGCAGGGCTCTGGCTCCATTTTCTCCACGTTCCATACAAAAATTATTTTCTGTATATGCCATGATTTGGAAATTGGGAAGCAATACTCTTAACCAGGAGTTGTCAAATGCAGTGCCCCGACCAGCAACTCCAGCATCATTGGGAGTGTGTTAGAAATGCAAATTCCCAAACTCTACTCAAGATCTACTGAGTTGGAAACTCGGGTTGGGGCCAGCAATCCACGTTTTAACAAGTTCTCTAGAGGATTCTTGCGCTCCTTGAAGTTTGAGACCCACTACTCTAACCCACTTTCTCAGTGGGCACCAAGGACTGAAGTTCGTCTACTGCCATTTTCCTCTCAGCTCTCACCCACGTGGACTTCTCTGCGGTATTCGACTCTTCTCAAAGGCTCATCTTTCTTGGCTTTTGTGACAGTGACTATTCAGTCCTCTGGTTCTCCTACTGTCTCTCTCTCTCTCTCTGATATTTTTTTCTCACTATCTTTGGTTGTATCCCCTCTGTACTCCTCCTTCTTAAGGTTCCTCCTGCAGCCCCTCTTCTCTTGCTACCCTTGCGTGATTTCATCTACCGTCATCATCTCTCACCGTCAAGTAGAGGGCTCCCAGCTTTGCTAAGATCCAACGCTGCCTTGCCATCTCGTCTTTGTCTTCTGCCCTAGGCTATCAACAGAGCTCAACTAATCTCAAACCAAACACATCATAGGTTTCTTTTTGCCAGCCCAAATCTGCTCTTCCTGCTACATCCCTTACCTTCAAAACTAGTTCTTGAATGACAGATTGTAGTCATTCTCAACTCCTTCCCATCCTCCTCCATTCTGACCTCACCCTGTCCCTCACATCAGACCAAGTCATGCCTGTTCAGCCTTCCCAGATCCCCACACTGTCCCTCTCAGGTCCGTTGTCTTACTCTAGCTCTCATCCTCTCCTCGGAAGGAATTTGCAACAACCCTTGACTGGCTTCACTTCCTCCAATCCTTCTCCATTAGTCTCTTCTCAAAACACAGATCCAAGGATAAAAATGATTTGGTCAACACTTCTTTATTTAAAGATTGTTTTGCTATCTGCTGGCAGCGGACCCATTGATGACGTCCCCATTCTAGCCCCTGTTGCAGCCCAGGTAATTCTACTACTGCCTTCCTGGAAGAACACTCACTGTTTCCCAAACACACCAGGCACCTCCAGACTCAGTGCTTTTGCCCAGGCTGTTCTTCTTCAGCCTTGCATTCTCAATCCCAGTCACCTATGCCAGTCAAAGTCCACACTGACCTTCCTAGTGGACTCAGTCTCTCCTCTGTACCCGCCAGCATTTCCCTGGTACTCTTGGAGTACATAACTCCCTTCTCCATGCATTGGAGTCAGCTATTTAAGTCTCTGTCTCCTCCTCTGGATCATCTAAGGCATGATAAGGATGTCTTTGTCATCTCCGCATCCTCCACAGCGCATAGTAGGTTCCTAACAGTTGTTTGCAGAATCAACCTGATTTTGTTGGATTGTGTGGCTGGGAATGTCTACAGAGGCAGCGTCCTGATGGTAGCGGCCATCCTCTGAGGGGTCAGCTCCTGGGTCAGTGCTCATCAGGAGCTCCAGTGACAGGTCTGACTATAAAAAAAACCAAAAAACCAAAACAAAACAAAACAAAAAAACCCGGCAGCTTGTAGTTGGGAAGGACATTTGCCTAGAAACAGAAATCACGGTCTCGTTCTTCACCTCTTCTGCACCCTGTTCCCTCCCTCCGGAGGAGGCCCCTACTTGAGATCTCTTTTCCCCTCATTAGCTGTGCTTGTGGAGAGTTCCCAGCTGCAGCTTCCTTTGGTCTCCTCTGGCTGCCACTGTTTGTTTGTTTATTTCCCTGTCAGCCTCTTTCTCTGGCTGTGGTTGTAAACAGAGCTGGTGACTCTCAGCCCTGGGCCTGTGCAGTGAACCTGCCACTGGTGGATGGCAGGTCCAGGGGACTCTAGGGTCTACATGAAGGGTCCCCCAGGCTCCAGCTGCTCGGGGCACTGGCCCAAGCTGGCCAGAGGTTTTTCTCCTGACTATTCAAATGGACTTTACGGACAGAAAATCACATAACACATTCTCTGCGTCTGCTGATGCCCCTGGAGGATGTCACCTAATGAGTCCATTGCAAGCAGATAGCTCCTGTTCTTGCCACCATGACCTCGGAGTCACAGGTTGGCCAGGTGGCAGAGGAGGTGCTCAGGATTGCCTGCAGCATAGGGTGACACATGACACTGAACATGTCCTGCATTGTACACTGTTATGTCTGATCTTTTTCTCTTTGAGAAAGTTGGAGCTGTGTCTGATATGAATTGCCCAAGCCATTCCTTAAATCCCAAGCCAAGTGGCCTTGTTGGGTATGTGAGGAGAGAGAGACAACCTTGAAGCCAGACCAGGAATAGGGGCTTTGTCTTCTCCCCTTCACCATCTCATAAATCAAACATTTCCACCCTGGACTGTTTTTGAGCAAAAGCAGCGTTGTCCTTGCTCCCCCAAGCCAGTTACCCTGCCTCCCCTCCTGGTACCCAGGTGATCTCCCTCTCTCCCCTCCACCCTCCGCCCTCCTTCCACGCTCTGCCTCTCCCTGGATTCCGGAGAGCCACCGGCCCCTGGGAGGCAGCTGCCAGCGAGCGAGCTGTTCGCGGGAGAGCCACACAGGCAGTGCCATCCTGCTCAAGCCTGCGGTCCTCCCCCGGCTCTGCGTGGCAGTGCGCATCATCTGTCAGAGTGCCCCCTCCCCTCCCTCCGCGTCCCCACCCCCTCCTCTGCTGCTCCCTGGCTCTTCCCCCTTTCACGAGCTGCAGAGGCTGGAGAGGAGCAGAGCCGGCGGGAGCAGCGTGTTGCAGACGCTCTTCTAGGGGCACCGGCTGAGGTGGGCGCCCTCTGCCACCCTCTCCCAGGTACCAGGAGGAAGTGGCTGACTCTGTCACTCAGGGCCTCACCGAGCCATGCTCAGCTGGGGCCCGTGCCAGCCACACTTTCCCGGCTGTGCTGCCCACCGCCGGACAGGTAAGAGAGAATAGCTGCTTCCAGCAGGGCCACAGTGGGTCCCTGAACAGGCCAGCCTGGGCCATGAGTCTTGCTAGGGGTGCAGGACACTGCAAGGCAGAAAAAACAGAGGCACTGTCCCTCTGTCATCGTCCCCACTTATTCCTAACAGACTCCTCAGGGCGGCTAAGCCTGCACCTTTGCCCCTGGGAAGGGTGCAGGAATACCCTGCTCTTCCTAGTCAGCAGGTGCCAAGCTGCAAATGTCCTTTGTTATTCTCCAAGCTCCTCAATCGCAACCCCTCAGGTCCCCTGAAACCTTCTTTCTGGTCGAAAGTGATCGTGTTTCTTCCCTCAGATTCTGGCTCTGAAAATATTGTAGATTGCTATCCGGACTCTGGCACAGGCTCTTTATTTTTAGTTTCATTCATGTCTTTTTCTGCTGCTGTTTTAAATGGGTCGCCTGCACAGCAGTCTGGCTGCACACAGCATCTGTTTTGTTTCCAGTCAGTGTTCAGGTCTCCAGTGTTGCTGGTGACTAACTCTGGTGACACATTCCGATGCAGAAAGACTCACAATCACAATGGATTGGAGGGAGATTAAAATACAATGGAGGTCACCAATTTCTAAGCAGGAGTTGAGGGCACAGTTGCCACCTACAGGAGGTGATGACTCCCTGGCATCAGCTCAGTGAGTCCTTCTCAGGGCTGTCTAGTTAGCGAGTTTTTTTGGAGCATGGGGGAGAAGGGTAGCTCTTTTCTTTCTGCATTAGAGCCCCTCAATATCAATCCATTGTTGGACCACATACTGAAAACGTGGCCTTATGGTTCTTGTAAGTCCCAGCCTTGGGTTGCTTACAGCCTGACAAAATCATGAGGGAAAGCTTACCCCATCCTGCAACTTGGGCTAATTTTGTGTTATTTTTTCCTACAGATTTGAAAAACTTTAGGGTTTTCTTGGAAGATGGAGGAGGTGCTGGAAAGTGGGAGTGAGATAACTGTATTCATGAGATTATATTAGTGCTTGCGAAAAGTTAAAAGCTCTAAACATGCAACATGGTGTGATGCTGATGATAGCTGTTATTATTTTGAGAATGATAGTCCCATGAGCAATCAATCCAGTAGACTGGTTTTTATTAACTGTTTGCTCTCTGCCCATCCTTAGAGTAAGTTTCCTGAAAGAAGCGTGTGTTAGAGTTGGAATGTTGATGGGAGTGGGTGAGTGGGAGGTAGAGTGTGTAGCGTGGCCACGTCTACCATGGCCAGGCCAAGGTCAGCCACCCCTGGCTTTCAGATGCGTTTAGCTTTTTAATATGTATATAAATTTCACATAGTGCCTAACACACAAAGGAATCTGGAAACCTGCTCATATCCATATTCTTTGTCCAGTGGAATTGAATGTACTAACGAGGCCGTGGTCTTTCTCCCATGCGTCAGTGAACTCTGACCTGGAGAACACAGTTGCTCAGCCACAATGGCCATGCCACAAAAACCAGGTACTCTTAGGGCAGGGAGCCAGAGTGTGGGGGATGGCTAAGCAGAACCCATCGCACTTCCATTAAGAAAACACCTCCAAGTGTGGGTCTCAGTGACTGGTCAGCAGCAGCTGAGTACGCAGAGAGGCTGGGTGGGGTGGAAAAAGCACTGGAGGCCCTGAGTTCAAGTCTTCCTATGGCCACTAACTGAATCACTCTGGGCCCTTCACTTGGGGCTTCTGAGCAGCTTTGGTTTGGTAATCTGTAAAATGAGAACAATAACAAGCGCCTAACTTACTGTCGAATGTGTTTGTGAGGCTGAGTGCAGCGGTTCATGCCCATAATCCTAGCATTTTGGGAGGCTGAGGCAGGAGGATCGCTTGAGGCCTGGGCAACACAGTGAGAGCTCATCTCTACAAAAAAATATAATAAAAAATCGGCCGAGGTAGGAGGATCACTTAAGCCCAGGAGCTGGAGATTGCAGTAAGCTATGGTTGTGCCACTGCACTTTGACACAGTGAGATCCTGTCTCAAAAACGAAAAAAAAAGAAGTGTCTGTGAGCTCCCAATGGTCAAGATGTGCTGAGCAACTGTGCTAGGTACTTGCCTTCCATGATGCTGTTTAATTTTCCCAACTCCCCAGAATAAATTGAGGCCCAAGGAGGTTAAAAAACTTGATGAAGTGCAGCTAGAAAAGTGAAAGCACCTTGTAAGTTGTGACTGCACTATACAAATGTTAAGTCTTGTTCTGTATAATGACTTTATGGCTCAGAACCATTTTCCTGTCAATTCTATCTCAGGCTCTCTGTTTTGTGCTTTCTCGTTTCCTCTTTGCCCAAACTTCTACATCTCTAGAGATATTAGAAATGCTTCTTTGCTCCCCCTCTGTGCCTTGGGGATTAAGATATTTTTCACTGTCCAGGAAACATCAGCGTTGTCATCAGGAACTTTGTCAGTGCTCCCTGCGTGGAATTTCTAAAAAGCCTTTGAATTCTTCAATAAAAGATCCTAGAAGGTCTCAGAAAAGCTGAGTGGCTTAAGGTAGATTCCTCCCAGGGCCTTGTCTCTCCAGCAAAAAATGTGTCAGGGAGAATTTGCTCGGCATCTCTGTGCATCAGAGTGCAACCCACACAGCCCTCGTCCCTCCTCCCGCCCCCGGTACAGACACCAATGTGCGCGTGGCACATGCCCCAAAGCAAGGCGTCTCGCTGAGACGTCGCGTTTCCCGGAGGGCTCTGTGCATCCAGGAGGAGATTCCAGTGAGAGAACTGTCCCGAGAGTCCCAGTTTCCACTCCACTGTTTCCTCCGGCTGTGGCTGCGGCTGAAACCCATTCTTGGCTCTGATGGCTGTGGAATTTCCTTCCTGCCCGATTCTGGGTGGCTGGCTAGCATGAGCTGGAAGGAGGATGTGAAAGCCATTGCTCGAAGTCATTAAAAATGGAGGATTAGAAAGAGCTTACTTTATATTCAGAGGAGGGGGAGAGTGCTGAAGCTGCCCACAGCTGTAGACCCCGATGGCAAATGGTAAAGCTTTTGTGACTGTCTGAGAAGGGGAACAGATTGATAACCGGCACCCTGGCACTGAGAGATAGGAGGGCGAGCCATGTTTCAGTCGTGGCTGTGCCTCAGGCTTGCAACTCAGCCCCTAGGCTTTGGAAACAAAGTCCCTCTGCTTTTCCACATCTGGCTCTGCTGCCCCTTCCACGAAGCCTCTGCCTCTGCCCCCATCTGGTGTGGGCCTCTGCCTTCTCTGACTCTGATGTGCTCAATGTGACTTCGTGTTTTTATACGGCTAAATAATTTATAAGCCATGTTTCCTTATCTATCTCATTGAATTCTTATACTAACACAGGAAGTTGGCATTGCCTTAGTGATTCTGATTTCAGCGATGGGAAAGCAAGGTCCTAAGCTAAGGAGAGGCTGCCATGCACGATGGGGCTGAGTTGAAGCTTGTAACCTTGTCACCGACCCTGGGGCCTGTGCCGCTCCTATGACTCCATGCTGCCTCGGTTGGCCAGCATCCTGTTCCAGACTTGGTGTCCCTCACCCACCTGCTGGCTTGTTCAGGTCAGCTCAACACACTTCACTGAGCCTCTTCTTGGTACCAGGCACTGTGCTAAGTTTTGGAGATGTAGAAATGAAAAATGTATCTTTTACCTAGGTAAATGAGATGTAATGCACACCTGCCTGGCACACGGCTTGGCACATGGGAGATACTTACATGTGAGTTGAATGAATAAATGAATGTACGTTCCCTGCCTTTGATGAATTTAGGGTCCGATGAGGAGAAGAGAGTTGCAGGCACCTAACTGTGCCAGGTGCCACGGTAGAGAAGTTTGCCCGGGAGTCACAGGCGCACAGAGGCACTTCCTGAGTGTTCCGGAAGTTTCTTGGAGGAAGTGGTCCTGAAGTGCAGCTTGAAGGATGAGTAGGCTTTAGTCTGGTCACGGGCACGTGAGGCAGAGGGAAGGGAATCAAGGGCAACCAGAGATGTGGAGCCTGTAACACGCGTTCAAGCTTGTAGACGATGTGGCGTTGCTGGAGCTGGAGCACAAGCCAGGGGAGGAGTGGGCGACTCTCAAGGTGGGATCTGGGGGAGTTTGTGTATCAAGATCTTAATATTAAGCTTTGTCCTGAGGCTTATAGGTTGTGAGGAGAAGGAAACCCAGTTATATTTGTGATTCACACAGGCGATGATGGCTGCAGAATGGAGCTGAATTTAAAAAGATAGGCTGTATCATGGAGACCAGAGAGCCTGAGGACATGAACCAGGACCATGAGGACACACGCCGGGGCAGTGGTAGTGAGGATGGAGGGGAGGAGACGGATTTGAAAACTGCGAAAGATGTAATCAGTATGATTCGGTAATTGGTTGATGACAGGAGATGACAGCAAAGGAGCTGCCTCTCATTCCTTCCCTATTTCTGGCTTGAGTTACTCAGTGGCTGGTGGTGCCAGAGGCTGAGATCAGCAAATCCAGAGGAAGCCAAGGCTTGCGTGTGGCGGTTGGGGTGGGAGGTGGGCGGGGTGGGGGTGGCAGGTAAAATGGATCAGGAAAAGATGGAAATATGATGTGCTCATTTCTAAGATATGTGTGTGTTTGTTGTGCTTGTGGGATATCTGAGGGGCATGTTCAGCAACCCATGGCCTACAGGAGTCCACATGATTGGGGAAAAGGGCCAGAGTCCGAGAAAAATATTTAGAAATGGTCGGTGTACTCAATGTGGTTAAGACAGAGCCCAAATAGCACGCAGGGAGAGAAGGGCAGGAAGCCCAGGTTAGATCAGAAAGGGGACATGCTGGAGTTTATGGGGTGGGCAGAGGAGAATGAGAGCAGCGCAAGGGCAGACAGGGGGGTGCAGTCCCAGGAAGTCGAGGGGTAGACGAGGAAATGAGTGGTCACCACGGCAAAACGCAGCCAAGGGCTCCAGCAGGACAAGGACGGGAACATGGCCATTGGACGTCACAGTACGGAGGCCGTGTGTCAGGGGAACGGTGGGACTGGAAGCCAAAGGGCAAAGGACTGGGGAGGGAAAAGAAGTGAGGAAACGGAGGGGACTCTTTCAAGCAGTTCTGCTGACAGAGGGAGGAACACCCAGGAGGAAATTTTTTTTTTTTTTAAATAAAAGAAGCTTGAGCATGTTATTGCTACCTGTAAAATAACAAGGGAGAAGGAGAGAGCGAAGACAGAGGAGAGAGTTGACAAGGGCGGTCGGTGGAGGAGGGTGGGCTCGAGGCCGCAGGAGGAAAGATTCACCTTGAACGGACAGGCCTGCAGGTGGGGAGAAGGGAGTGAGGATGTGTGTGATGTGGACGGATTTGCAGGTATCTCATTCCCGAGGCCTCAGTTATGTTGATGACACGGGAGATCAGGCCGTGGCTGTGGGAAGGATTGTGTGGCTGGCACAAACGAGCTTTCTCTTTCTCCACACTCTACCTTCCTGCCCTTCAGCCACCTTCGCAGAAGCCAGCTGGCCACTGGGAAGCTGATTTGTAAAAACCGAGTTCACTATTTAAGGCTGAGATCATCAATAGGAACAGAGAAGGGCGGGAGGTAAGCAAACAGCGCATCATTTGTACCCTCGTCCAGTGTTGACTTGCTGCCCTGGATCTGCGTGTGCAGACGGGCAGTTCAGCCATGGGAACAAAGGGGGTAGCTGGATTCCACCCAGGAACTCCGGGCTGGAGTCCTGGCCATGCCTCTAGAAAATGTGGCTTTGGGCAAAGTCTTTAAAGTTGCGTTTCTATAGGTGGTATCGAAAAGTCCTATTCACGCTAAACCTCAGGGAATTTTAGCACCTGCTCTCTAGGCATTGAATAATAGGTTTTTCTGGAAATGGATTTATTCATGGGGAAGAAAACGTACAATGGAAACTATACAGGAAATCAATTCCTATTCAAACCACTTCCTCCTTCTACATTTCGGTTTTCTTGCGCTAACAGTTTATACTTTGTAGGCTCATTTTACTGAAGCTACGCTTTGTCACTGGTCACACGATTTTTAAGACTTTTGTTCTGCACAATTTCAAATACACACTCGTGGAGAGAGCAGACTGATGAGCCCCTGTGTACCTGCCACCCAGCTTCCCACCCAAGATGACTTTGAAGCAATTCCCAGATAGCATTTCATTTTAACTGTAAACATCTCAGAGTATATATCTGAAACACAAAGTCTCTTAAGAAAAAAATAACCTCAATGTCAGTATCACTCTAAAAGGTTAACAATAATATCATAATACCATTAAGTATCCAATCAGGGCTCAAGATTTTCCCAATTGTCTCATAATATTTTTATGGTTTTTAATGTGAATCAGGACCCAAAATAAAGTACATATTTTGCACTTGGTTGATAAGTTTCTTAAGATTTATTTTTAACACTGATGACCATTGTCTGAGAGACAGCATTGTATAACCCTGTAACGTCTCTTGTTTTTGTGTCATTTCCCTCAGTGTTGCTGTATCATTTAATTTTAGAGACCTAAGGAAGAATTGCAGGTTTAGATACGAAAGCCTCCCAAGTTTAACTTTAAAAATTCCTTTCTAGACATGCTTAGAAGGGGGAGTATAAAGATGGTGAATAAAGAAAAGAGGCCAGAAAGGGGGAAAGCCCGCAGTGAGCGGCCAGGAGAAAAAGGAGGGCTCAAGAGACTTATGTAACCCTCAGCCACCAGGAAGCTCTTACAAATGTGTCACCTTATACGTTTTTGTGTCACCTCAGTGAGCAGGTGGTAAAAAATGAATCTTTAAATAATGACATTCTATTTCTATAGCACCTTTTCCCAAGCAGCCTGTTAAATAGCTGAACAGACATTATCTGAATAATCTTCTGTGCAAAGCAGGGAATCCTAATTCCCATTTTACAGATGATGAAGCATAGTTAGCTGCTAAGGCTGCTAACGATGAGAATGGTGGTTCACACCTCATAGTCATCTGCCATTTGCCAAGCACTGTGGTAAACACTCTATTACATTGCCTAATTTAAACCTTAGACCAAGCCTGTGACATGGGTACTATTGTTATCTTCATTTTACCCATGATGAAAATAACACTCAGAGAGGGCAAGTAGCCCCCCACAGTTCCAGATCTGGAAAATTGTGGAGCTGAGATTGAAACTCAGGGCTGTCAGATCCTTTGCACTTTTTTTTCCAGGTCAGTCTACTCTGCACTAAATCAGAAATCAGCCACCTTTTTTTTTTTTGCATCTACTTGCTCACTGGCAAAATTCCATTTAAAGGGAAGCTAAGATCATATCCAAATATAATAATAGGGTATTGTGTACTGGAATTTACAAAGCATTTCCCCAAAGACTTTCTCATGTCTTTGCATATAATCACCCTGAAAGATAGACAGGGCAAGTGTATTAATTTGTGTTTAACAGATGAGGAAATTAAAATTCAAAGTTCTTGGTCATGTTGGTGATCACAGAGCTAGTAAAGGTAGTTAGTGTCACCACGGAGCTAGTTAATGGCAGGGTTAGGACCAAGGCCCCTTTCCTCTGATTCCAGATCCTGTGCTTTCTCTGGGTTTTTTTGCAAACCTCATGGGCTGACAGGTTTAGCCTCTGATTTCTCTTCATGTGCCCTCTGATGCAGAGTTGAGCAGGGTTATTACAAATTAAATATCTGGATGCTTGAACTGATGAACAGGAAATGAGGCTGCTAATGCTCAGAGGAATGAAATTGAGATGCATTTTTTTTTAAAGTAGAATTTTGGGCCGAGTGGCCTCTTTCTGTCCTGCCCTTCCCTGTGTCCTTCCAGTCTCCATGGAAACCCTAAATCAATGCAGCATATGTTGATTCATGTTTCTACTGTTACTAGGAAGCTACAAAGTGGAAATCGCTTTTAAAAGATTTACGGAAGAGCTTTAGCGTGCTGACCAGAATTCAAATCTAATATCCAAATGACTGTTTTATTAAAAGCTTTTAGTGTGGTACTATCCTAGGTGGTATGTTGATTAAATAAACACACAGGGGCATTTGGCAATAAACCTCCTCCTCTACTGTCATGGCTTTTTAAAATATTATATTGCAGATTTAAATTCCCTTTATCTTAAATCTAATTACATTTTCGTGGCCTGTGTGACAATGCCCAGTGCTCCTTTTGCTCTTGATTAATTCTACCCTGCCCCGCTCAGGCTGCTGGGATAGTTTGCAAATGCCTTACGTACCTATGCCGTGGCTCCTGGATGCCGTTAATGTTCTGCCGACTTCAGTCTTGACCAGGAGACTGCAGAGCCTAACATGTTTCTGCCGTAAGGAATCCTGAGTGATTTTTTTCAGATTTTTTTCATGAACTCAAAATCAAATTCAGCTGACATTTACTAAACACCTGCTCCATGCGAGGCAATGAGGATGAATAGCAAGGAGAGTAAGTCGTAGAGCCCGCCTTTTTGGAGTGTACAGTCAGTTGGGAGGATCAGAAAACATAAATCCCTAAGACTGTGATGTGGGCTGTCAGAGATCATACAACAAGGTGGTGGTGCTGGGATGGAGGGTTTCCTTCTGACAGAGAGAGTTCTGAGGAAGCTTTGGAAAGGAGAATTTTTAGCTTAGAGGTCAGGGGTTTAGAGAAGTAGCTTGGGGTTAACAAGAAGATTGAGGGTGGGGACATTCTGGTCACAGGGAACAGCAGAGGAACCAGGCACACGTGTGTGTGTGTGTGTGTGTGTGTGTGTGCACGCGTCGGCAGTGGGATGTAAAACTGGATAGGTAAATGGGACCAATTTATTGTCAGGCAGGATGAGGAGCTGCAGCAGAGACCATGAAGGATGCTTATATAGACAGTCCACTTTATGGTAGCTATCTGTTCAGTGGGCAAGTATGGTGTGCAAGAAGGTTTGGCAGGCAGGGGGAGGAACAGGGGCAGAGGGATCAGTTATTTCAGAAGGGGCAGGAGGACATGCACTGTGCTGGGAGTCAAATAACCTCTGACATGGCAGCATCCATAGATGGGAGGGGAGGAAGTTGAGAAAGATTTCAGAAATATAATGACAAGATTAAAAAACCGATTCAGCAAGAGGAATGGAGAGAAAGAAGCCAGAAATGTCTGTATTTGCTGCCCTGAGGGACTGGGACAGAGAGATGTGATGAACAAACTTAGGGAAGCCAGCGGGAAGGGAGGGTTGAGGGGGAAGGTGGTTGTCTCAGATTCAGTCTGGTGTGCAGGGGCTGAGCTGGGAGGAGCTGGCCAGCACATCCCAGAAAAGCAGCCTGCGGCTCAGGAGAGGCAGGACTGAAGCACTGACTCTGGAGGGGGTGGCCCGTACCTGGAGAGGGCAGGGTTTCCAAGGGGATCCGATGTGGGATGGCAAGAGCAGAGAGGGGTGCCTGGAAGCCCGAGAGGCGAGGGTGGGGCTTGTAATCACTGTATTCCTGGCTAAAACCACGAGTCACAGCCACTTGAGATGTCCTGTGCCCAGTCTTCAGCCTGCAAGTCAGGAGCAGTAGCCAGAAAAGATTCCAGAGCTCTCCATTCCTGGGCCAGGACTCCAAGCCTGGGAAATGCAGAGTCTGAGTGGATGAGGCACCCTGCTCGCCTATTCCTGTCTCTTTCCTGCAGGAAGGAAGACAACGCTAGCATGCTTTAGTTTAGGTTCAGCTCAATTCTCCCCCTGGCATTTTTTATGCATTTGTCTTTTTGGTAGATTAAGATAGAGCCATCCCATTAGAGGGGACCAGTACTAGGTCTGCACTGTTCAAATTGGGGTGATTTGGGGTGACTCCCTGGTGTTTCAGAGCATTTTGGTCAAAAAAGCTTGGACTAATTTTAATTTTCTCCTTTTCCTAATGCCATACATCTCCATATGCTCTTGTCCTTCAGCTCTTTATACTCCTGTTTTTTCCTTTAAATCTTTCTTAATTGCCATATCTTTTCTTAAACACTTGACTTATTGACTTCCTGTGACTGTATTATTTCTCTAAAGGCTTATTGGAGATTCTGACGCCTGGTTAATATTGATCAACTTCCGCTTGAGACTTGGCCCATCTGCAGCCCTGCCCTCTCTCCTCGGGGGCTTTTCATCCTATATACCAGCCTGGCAGCATGGGACTTGGGGGACTGGTAGAAAAATGTCCCATAATGACACTGCCTTTGTGTTAAAGTGAGGGGCAGAGCCAAGGCTGAGAGCATAAAGTTTAGTATCAGACACCAGCTCTGCCACTTATAAATGACTTGTCTCTATTTTTCCATCTGTAAAATGGGGATGATAAAGGTGTCAGCCTTGTAACTTTGTTGTGAGAATTAAATAAGATAATAAGATAGCTCAAATGAAATGTTTAGTACTGTGTCTGGCACATACTAAATGCTCCTTGAGCATTAGCTATGTAGATTCACCTTATGGTATAAACATATCTTGGATTAGGGAGGTGCTTATCAGCGGGCTTCTTTGTCTGTGTACCTGTTTCTGATAGTACAGTGTACCAGGAAAATGTCTGCAAGTGAAGGATTCTCTTTCTGCTCAATTTCTAAACCCTAGCTAGCAATAGGATTCAAGACAGCGATTGTAAAGAATGGGAAACTTTTCTTTTGAATCTCATTTTATAACACAAATTTCCCTTTCCCTAAGAGAGGGGCATTGTGGACATTATGAGAGAGAGACAATGCGTCACTGTGGAGGCAGCATCAGAATTTTTATTTCATCCTATCATCAGGCAATGTGTAGTTGCGGCAGAATCATTTCACTGAGAGAATACAGGTTATGCACCAATAGATCTGCCCAGAAAGGCTGGCTCCCAGTATGACGTAGTGGAAAAAACTCTGCTGTTAGAGTCATAAGATACAAACTCTGGTCCTTGTGCTGCCTCTTGTGTGTTGTATCACTTTGAAAAAGTCACTTCATCTTTTCTAGCCTCAGTTTTTTCACCTATAACACGGGAGCAATGATACCCTTTCTAAGACGTAGGATTGTTGAGTGACAGTACATGGAAATGCTTTATATATCTTAAAACGTTAGACAAATGGAATCTATTACCATTATTATAAAGCCATCACTTTCTGTAAAGATTTTTGCTGCCTTCTGGGTTTTATAAATGATTTGCAGCAAAGGCTAGGTGTATTTGGAGCTAGTTCCTGAGTGGGAGTGTATACTCAGCCTCAGAGACCTAGATCATAATAAGAAGGCATGCTTTATCCAAGGGTAATGGTTTGCAAACTTTAGCATGCATCAGAATCACCTGGAAGGCTGGGCCCCGTCCGCAGAGCTTCTGATTCTGTAGGTCTGGGGTGGGGTCTGAGAATTTGCATTTCTAATACTTCCCAGGTGATGCTGACATCGCTGGTCTTGGAGAACCACTGTACTAGGGCAAACAGGAAGAGAGTCTTCCTTCTGGAACTGAAGCAGGCAGTGTGAAGATCCATGTGGGTAAGGAGGTTTGGAAGAAAAAATGTAAAGACAGACAGAAAAACAGGGATAATGTGCAGATCGGGCAGAACAAAGGGAAAAGTCTCACTCCATAACAAATGCAAATAGGGGGAAGTTGCTAGGTGATGGATGAGGGAGAGAGGTGAGTCTCTACTGCAGGAAAAGCCAGGTGAGAGGCAAGAGCATGGAGTTGGAAATATGCATGTTTGGGGAGGCAGAGGAGGCGGAAATTTCTCATTAGGAAGTGGGGAGGGGTGCGGTTGGCAGTGGTGGGGAGTAGGAGTGGAGATGGGCTAGGGGGAAATGCCTCTGTAGGGTAAGGGGGACAGCTGAGATGTGGCAGAGAGGACTCATTTCAGGGCTGTGCGGTTTGGCTTGGTAGTGCAGCACAGTAGAGATTGGGAGAAAGGGGGTGGAATTTAGATGTGTGACCTGCCCCGTAGCTCTCTTGCTCTCTGCATTTATCACATCACATCACACCCAGCAAGACAGCCCCCCTCCTCCTGGCTCATTAGGAGATTTGATTCGGTGTGGCTCCTGCTGTCAGCAGCTGTCTGGGGCAAGATCTTTCTGCTCCCTGCTCCCTGTGCAGCAGCCAACTCCAGCCTGCAGCAGGGCTCATTAGGAGAGGACCCCCTGGACACCTGACTTGCAGCTCACTGGTGGCTGGAAAGAGTTAATACCTGTTCTTTGCTGCCCCCTGCACAGCCTCCGGGTGCAGAGGGAGGCAGCTGTGGGATTGGGGACTTCTCCCTGAGCTGCAGTGAGAGGAGCTTCAGGTTAGTGAGGCTGAGCTCTGCTCAGGGGCATCTCCTGCCTCCTGCCAATGAGGACGGGTGTGCAGCCTGTGCCCGGGAGCTAAGCCACCGCCCGCCGGGTGTCGGCTGCTTCAGTATTTACTGGATGTGACAAGCAGAGAGAGGAGCGTTCAGCAGGGCCACTTGCTGCCTGGCTCAGGTGGTGGGAGGTGTGTTGTGCATGCATCTGTGTGTGTGTGTGTGTGTGTGTGTGCACCTGTGTGTTCATGCACACATGCCCTTCACCCGCCAAGGATTTGACTGCTAAAAGAAAGGTCTACTTTTTCTCCAGAGCTCCTTAACCCACAGCCTCTCTGACCATCCAGTTAGCAAAGACCCGCAGGCCATGAGGACTGGTCAAAGACAGTGAGTATTGCTTTTGCTTTTCTCTTTCCTCTCCGGGTGTCTGTGTGTACCGACTGCATTATCCATATTTAATTAACCTGCCTCTTCATGCATATTGATTGCTTTCTCCCTGCTGAGGCTCTTAGTTTCTCTCCTCCTCTTTATAAATCTTTGCTCTTTGCTTTTAACCTTTGTTTTTTCCTTGAGCATCCTTTCTTTCCATCGTGTCCCATTCTGTCTGCCATAGAGTCTCCTGTGACTTGATGCCACCTACAAGGGCACATGCACTGTGGGTGCAATCACACCCTTGAACTTCCTAGGCTCTGGGGAACCCCTAACTCTGTCCTCCATAAGTCTAAGGCCAAATGGGCTAAGAGCCCTGAGATGCTGGAATGGACTAGGCAGCTGGGTCAGCGTGTCCTGCTGATCTTTATTTAGTGGAGTCTGAGGCTGAGCTAATCAGAGGCATGGTGGAGGGTCTGAGGGGCAATTTGGGCAGTGCTAGCTTTGGAAGAGAGTGAATCAGGCATCTGAACAGCATGGGCAAGCCAGTGTTGGCTGGCAGTGGCGTGGGAAGAGCAACAAGGCAGGGACAGAAGGCTGAGTGGCCCCCTGCCCAAATGACCTTGCCTGTGGTCTACATGGGTCGTGGGTAGTAGTCTCTGGCTCCGCTCAGCTTCAGCGTAATAGAGGCTCCTGGGGCCGTATCCCACAGCAAGAGAAAATGAGACTTAGGTGCCCCAAACATGATTCCTGGGGACTTTTCCAACCATAAAAGGTTTTGATTTCCTGACTTCTGGGCAAGCAGGTGTAAGCCTGATTAGGACAAAGATTAAGGAAATGTCCCTGAGGCCAGGGAACCCGTCCATGGCGCTGAGCCTTTACACAAAGTCTAACTCATTTTTTTTAGTTTTAACAAAGCAATCTTTTTATTTTATTAATTATGGTATTATTCGAGAAGCTATTTAAAGAAGTATTTGTGAAGTGTTCAGGGTAATATAAAAATAATTTAAATGGTGTAGCTCACATAGGAGCCTTATCTATCTAAATTAGGTTTCTTTTCAAGTGGATTCTATGTTTGGTGTCAGAGTTCCCCGGGGGAACCCTTTATGGATAGGCTGCTCTCTCTGTGTGTCTCTTCCCATCAGAGTTCTTCTGTGGGAACAAAGGGTCTGGAGCCCTGAGCATGGGACCCTCAGGAGAGGAAGACTATAAGTCAATCAGCCCTCAGCCTCAATGTCCCCTTTCCCCGCCCCCACCCCCCGCCCTTACGTCCTCCCTGCTTCGGGTCAAGAAGGGGCCAGTCCCCAGGTGGAGGAAAGTCACGCAGCCTCCATATGCACACGAAAGGGTGACTTGCATATTCATTTCTCCAGCCTGCGTCTGTGATCCCCGCACAGGAGCAAGCCCGTGGTGGTGACGGTGCCTGACAAGCCTCCCTTGGAGTTACTCCCACCTCCCTCCCACTCCCACCCTCCCGAATCTCCACGCACTCCCACCAGGACAGGTACCTGGGCGGGAGGCGAGACTCAGAGCAGCATCCGATCAAATCATTTTGGAGTCGGTGCTGAACCCCCCGCCTCCGCCCCTTGCTGGCTGGTCACTTGTGCTCCACTCTACTGAGAGAAAGAGAACAGTCATTTTCGGTTTGCCAGGCCCATGCCTTCCCTGGGGCACATGTCCCACTTTATTGTTGCTGGCCAGTGGTTGAGGAAGTAAAAACTCCTGACCAACAGTCAGCAACGTAAAGCCACCCAACCATTTGCTCTTCTCTCTCCTCGGTCCGTCGCCCTTGCTAAGGACAAGTGGACGTTTGTGGGGACTGGGGTGCACGTGGGGAGGTGTTGCACTGGCGAGAGCCATCTGAGAGGACGTGTAGTGCAGTCAGATGACAGGGTGGCCCCTCTTACCGCAGATTCTTTGATTTTAGGTGAGAGGACGTGAAAGGGTAAATCCCTGAGCCCCGCAGTCTTATTTCCTGCCCTGACGTCCCTGCAAACCAGCTCAAGGGTTAACCGTAAGCGGATGCCTGTATGGCTGCCTTACTGATGCCACGCAGGTAACGGATTGATGACCTGTTTCCTTGTCCCTGTCCCTTTCCTCCTTTCTCCACTTTCCTGCCTTTCCCGCTGTTTGAGCCTGGCCCAAGCCTTCTAAGCCCAGGGGTGGTCCACTCGCTTTTGTCCCCAGGCCTCCTGTGTGGATTGCGCTGTTCTTGCCTGTGTGCTTCTTGCAAAGTTGTGGCCTTGCAAGCAGGACCTGCCTTAGCTCTGAGCCCTTGCATTGAATGGTGGAACATCTTGGCGGTGATGTATGGGGTGGGATGAGGGACGGTGCATGAGCTTGTATGGAACCATTTAGGAACCTCTGTGAGTTACTGGGATAAAGGTTGTGGAGAGCAGACAGATGAGGGAGAGCCTAGTTTGTTTTGCTGCTGCTGCAGTTGTTTTAAGTAACCTCACCCTTTCACTCTTGCTTCTGCTGTCATTATTTCAGACCTAACTAAAAAGTTTATAACGCAGGTCTCAGCTTGAAAGATGAAAAACAAAACCCATTTTGTTCCAAAGAATATTTTGTTGAAGATTTTTGCAAACTATCTGGGAGAAGCATAGTTGTCTTGGTAACATATAGCACCCTTTGCAATGTGCCCTACTAAACTTTGTTCAATGGCTTGTGTTTTAGGAAGTCCTCATAATTGTTTGTTAAGGGCAGTGACTTGACTGTTTCATGACTAATGATCCCGAGGCCCCAAGGAATGAACGGACTTGCTGAAAATTGGGTTCTGGCCTGTGATGTGGCCTGAGCAGGACCTTTCCTTGAATTCACAGAATGTGATGACTCAAGGACCCTTAATCAGTTGCTCCCATAGCCTGGTGTCAGGCACCCTGTGATCTGTGAGAGTGAGTGGACACAAGAGATGCTCGCTGTCTCAGGAGAGGGAATGGCTGTAGCCAATGTTTGGAAATGCCATGAGATAGATGGTTGCACGGTGTGGCCTGCCTGAGATTTGGGGTGGGGGCAGGGGATGCACAGGCCCGATTTTTTTGCAGGACAAAAGATATTTCTGGAAACTTGGATGTTTCAGCCCTGAAAGCCTCTTCGGCGATGTGCTTTGGAATATAAATGCTGTCCATCCCTGCCAAGTATAATGCCATCCCAGGGGACATTTCTTGGATAAGATTCCTATGAACAAAGACAATTACCAGGGATGAAAATCCATTTAAAGTGAAAGGAAGTGATTGAATTGGATGACCTGTAAGGTCTACTTCCAGCCCTAGGATTTGTGAGAAAGAGCCAGGCTGGAAGGACTTCATTTCCATATGGAGAATTGTATCTACTAGGGCTATTTCTTTGGAAAATTGTGCAAATTTTGTGCCAAAATGTGTGTGAGGCATTTCCTTTTGATAAGTCACTGTTAGAGCCTGATCTGATTATATTCATACTAAACCCTTCCCACTTACCTTTGCCCTCAACATGGAGGAGTTGCCATGGTTAAAGGTCAGAGGTCAGCAAACTTGTTCTGTCAAGGGCCAGAGAGTAAATATTTTCAGCTTTGTGGGCCATATTGTCTGTGTTGCAACTACCCAACTTTGCCCTCCCAGCTGAAAGCAGCTTTAGACAATATGTAAACAAATAGTGTTGTGTTCCAATAAAGTTTTATTTACACAAATAGGCACCCTTGTAGATCCATGGTTTGTCAACCCCTGGTTAAAGACAAACAGAGGCGAATGTTGGGAGGCAGAAAGAGACATTAGTGTAATTTCTCATTGGTTCTTCCAAAACAGATGATAATAACTATCTAAGTGCCTGATGTCATTAGATGGGTCCATTGGAAAATAAAAAAATGTGAGTAATTTAAATATATTTGCAAAAAATGTAATTAGGTTTACTGAGATACGCCAAAATGCAAATCAGAATATGAAAGCTTAGCTAAGCAAGTATAAGAAGTGACAAAGGGGACATTGGTTCTTAAAGCCATTGAGACTGTACCAATTGCTCTTCTCCTCACCTGTAGGCATCAGTCCCTGCAGATCTGTGCCCATCCATGTATGTAACCAGATTCGTGGGATGAGGGGGAGAACCAGAGTCAGAACCGACCTTGCCTGGAGGCCCCATACTTTGTCTGTGCTCTGGGGCTCTCTGACACACACTCTGCCCTGTGCAAGCGTCCCTCTGCTCTCGGTGTGGGAACTACTTCTGGGGCTTTGCAGTCAGGAGCTGCTGCTGCTATTCCTTTGCCCTCCTCAAAGCAAAATGTAGATTGTTATTTTGTCATCATTGTATTTCCTTTCCCTACAGAGAATCCTAATTTAGAAATTTCTCCTTGCTAATGACCTTCATTGACTTACCACCAACTTGCTGTGTCAACTTTAAAAAGCATTAAGCCTCTAGGGGTCGGGTAGGGTACCTATGACTGTTGCGGGAGCAGTGATTCTCCAGGTGTTCTCTTCGTGCTCATGGAGTCTTCAGGGACCACCTGGGGCAGGGTGGGGGCAGTGCTGGCTCCTGCAGCAGCAGCTCCAGGGGCTCCATGCAGAACTGACAGCTCTGATCATGACAGCTTCCCCGTCCTTCTGCCCCTGTGCTTGTTGCAGGAACAAAGGGATGAGGACTCGACTGGGATGCCTGTCTCACAAGTCAGACTCGTGTAGTGATTTCACAGCTATTCTTCCCGACAAACCTAACCGTGCTCTCAAGTGAGTAGTCTGGCCACGTGGCACTGCTGGGTGCCCACAGTGGGGTGCCCATCATGGCTGTATAACCCATACTTCTCCAGTGAGTTGCTGACCAGATGAGCCACAGGACAATAAATTCGTGCCTCTTGGCAACTCCTTTTATATCCCTGGACGTGAGTGAAAGGAATGTTTATTTTCCTTTTCAAAATGTATAGCTTAGTGATCTCAGAACAGGAACCCTCCTTTTCCTCTTGAGAAAGCCATATCATCCATCACTCATAAAGCTGTGGGTGGTGAAGGATACTTCTTGGTTCTACTAAGTTGTCAATCTGAGCTCCCAATTTGGAAGTAAACACTCAAACTTACTCTAAAAATACGCTTAGATTCAGATAATCTGGATTCGGCACCTATGCTGTGCTGGCGCTATATTAAATGTCCCGGACGTTACTTCATTCAACCCCCACATGGCAATGGAGTCGGCATCACTGTCCCCATTGCAGAGGTGCAGAAATCAAGGTGACGGTAAGGGTGGGAGTCAGAAGCTGAGCCTCACTTTCCTGACTTTAAGACCAGTTTCTTTTCTTTGTCACCATGACATCGTTAAATCATGCACTTACTTAGCTTTGTTCTTTAGACTGAAAGCCAATATACTAAACTCACTGAATTCCAATCCTGAGGTGTTTTCGTCAGTCACTCAAGAATGTACAAATGTGTGCAACAGCATTGTAGGAATCCAGGTGTGGTCTTCATTTTCTCCCTACAGTTCTAACATGTTCTCCTGAGCAGATCTCGGTGGTTGTTGAGGGCAAGGAGGTCATTTCAGAAATATTGAAGAGAGATGTTTTCTTCTTTTCTAGGAGACTATCCACAGAAGAAGCTACGAGGTGGGCAGATTCCTTTGATGTGCTTCTCTCCCACAAGTGTAAGTCGAATTCAGGTCACATCATGTCATGGGAAATCATTCATTTAGTATAATGAAAGCTGTACTAAATGCCTACCATGATTCAGGTACTGTGCTAGGTGTCCCAGACCTCTGGGCATCCTGCCCTCACAGAGACTCCCACTTGGAGGAGCATATAGATAAGAAAGTGGATAATTTCAGTGCAGTGGGATGAGGGCCTTCTTTTCCAGGTTCCAATTATGATTCCAAGCAGGCTTCATGTTCTCAGCAATTTTAGCAAGAAAGAGTTTAGCTTAGGGGCTTGGAATGATGGGCTCAGTTGGGAATGAGAGCATCTAGGTTCCAGCCGAGAGCTCGTTTATGCAATTGAATGACCTCCCCCAAGTCACTGGAGAGTCCGGGGCTATGCATCTGTCAAATGACCATTCTCTGCATTTTGTTCTTCACTTGTGTTGACAGAGTTTTGAGTTTTCTTGTTGCTTTTTATTTTGAGGGTTTACTACCCTAGCTGCTTTGTACCCTTCAACTTCTTCCTGGGTGTGAATTTTACTAGAACACAGCCCTGCTGTCCCTTGTCTTCCATTTTTCCCTTATCTGTGATGCCTTTTGCTTCCCGCAGAGCGGAAATAGTTGTGCGTGGTGGATGGTGGCGTGAGGAGGGCAATTTGACATCAGTCAAATTTTCAGCTCTTGTTTTTCCCTTTTCCTGAGCAAGTCCAGATTCTTTGGGCTTTGAGATCTCAGAAGCATTAAATGCATGGGCGTGGTAGAGCCGGAGCGAGGGATGTTCTGAAAAGACGGGAAGGTTTCAGACAGACATTTGGTGTGCCTCTTAAATATATCATGTCAATTTTAGAAGCCCTGATTGATCTGGAGCAGAAGGGCTGCTCTGAGTTGGAAGTATTGTTTCCACTTCATTGGGGAACACGGTTTGGTACAATAGAGTTAAAGGCATTGGGTGGGAGTCAGTTTTGTGTTCTTGGTTTTGACCCAGCTTTGTTACTAGGTATTCAGGTGGCCTTGATGGACATTCGGTCTTCAGGAGATGTCTTTAGATGTGATTTTGCTTTCAACTTGAGCGGTTCTCTCCAACGATGCCCCTCATTCTAATAACAAATGCATTTGAATAGATTTTAAAATGTAATGCAAAATTTAAGAATAAGCACATATTGTAGCAAGTAATTTTGTGAGACAAATAGTCATTTTAGCATTCTATGGATTGCACTTAGAAGGAAAATAAAGTAGCACAGATGCAGCCTATGTAACATATGGCCATACCCCAAACAGCAAGCTTATGTGATGAAGTTGCCAAGGTAATGGCATATGTATGACAATATTTAGGATTCGACAGTAATGCTTTCCTTTTTTTCTTATGGGGCTATTCTGACTTTTTTTCCTGGAGTCATATTAGGCTAAACAAGTGTCATTGCCAATTTATGCCTTCTTTTCTGGCTGGATTTGATTCAAGGTCATCTTGAAGTTTGGTTTCTATTTCAGCCTCGTAACTGACTCACTTAGTTCAAGTCCCTGAGGCTGCTTCCTCATTCTGAAATGGGGATGGAAATACTGGCTTGCTACCTGTCACCTGCATATGAGCAACTTAATGAAAGGACGCCTTTAGAAGATTTTGAGTTTTCTACTCAAAGGTGTTTTGTAAGAATAGGGTAGGTTTTTATTTTAAAAAAAAATGATACTTTTATTTATCAAATGCAAAATAAGTGTGCCTGGAGAATAAGGTTGCAAATTTTTGACAATTATTAATAGTAAGCCATTATGGACAGTTTATGGCGATGAAATTAGTGCTTGGAAGCTTAGGGTGTATTTGGATTGCTGCAGAGGCAAGACCTGAGATTTCAACTGTTTAATTTTATTTGTTTGATTTGATGATTTTCAGTTCTAAAGACACTTGGTTCTGCTTCTGTCAGGGATGCTTTTGGTTTCCAGGACTGCAATGACACTTTTCTGAGATGAGGATTCTGATGAAGGGTTACAAGCTGACACCAGGTTGCTTCTTTGTAAAACCACTGCAGAAATGGGCCCTTTGAACGTTGAAATTTGATGATCCTTCTTGGAGTCTGATGCTCTGTTTTTATTTCTGTTTAGTGTGGAAATAAAAAGTCAATGGAGTGAATGTCTTTGAGAAGGTAGAGGTCTTTATTCAGGGGTCACTGGTAGAATTTCAGGCTTTTAGAACTTGAACATTTACTCCCCTGTGACAGCTACAGAGTAGTCAGAGCCAGGTTACCTTGAATGGTGTTGACAACTCTCTAAAAGTCTAATTAATTTGGGTTGCTATTATGACTCAATTAGGGCTGATTAAGCTTTTCCAAGGGATTGCACTGGTCCCTTAGGAGGGACATCTCTTATCAGAGGTGTATAGAGCTTTCACTTAAGACAGTAAAATGCCCTAAGAAGTAAAGAGTGGAGAATCCCCAAGTAACTGGGCTCCAGAAAAATGTGCATAGTCTAGAACCCAGTCCCTGGTAATTCTTCACACCCAGGCAGCTGTCCTTCCTAAGTTTTCTACTTTGGGAAATCCAGGTAATTATTTTTTCCCTCATTCTTAATCAATAGAGCATCTTTACTGTCTCTGTTCTGTTGGGTGTTTTGGACACTCGTTTATTCTAAAAAAGATGTACTGAGAGTTTATTATGTACAAAATCTGTGGTAAGCAGCTGTTGGGAGGGGTGCACAAAGATGAACAAGGCATAGTCCATCCCTGGTGGAGAATGCATTCTTCTGAGAAGACAGGCATGGATAGAAACAACACAACAAGCAATACAATGTGCTGACTGCACACTAGGTGGCCTTAAGATTTCAAATAGAATCCTGACATTCAGTGCCCTTCTTACACTGTATCTTGTCAATGTTAGAAGATCTAACTGATTTGGGAGCAGAAGAGCTGATTTTGGTTTAGAGCATGGTTTCCACTTAATCAGGAAACATGCTTTTGTACAATTAAGTGAAGAGCACTGGCTGGTAGTCAAATCTGTGTTCTCGATTTTGACTCAGCTCTGCTATGGGATAGGTGGGTAGCCTGCACGGAATTCCTCAGTTTCTTTGAAAATCTGTTTCCTCGTCTATACAAAGAAGATCTGGAGTAGAATGTATGGGAGGCTGGATCCAGTTCTACCCCCTTGTTCTAGGATGCTGTCTGTAGCAAACGCCGAGGCTGGGCAATAACCAATCACTCATGGCAGGTGGTTTAACTCAGCGCTGCCTGCAGGGTTATGTAAAACAGCTGCCAAGCTGAAATGGCTCCGGCAAACAGAAGAGGGGCTGAGGTACCTGTGTTATAAGGCTTCTCCCCTCCTTGGCAGGGTCCCTTCTCAGCAGACCACCTCGCGGGCTCAAATCTCAGGCGAAAAGAAAGTAAATTTGCTATTTTTTTAAAAAAAATCTGGAAGGCAAATATTTGGAGCAGTTTTATTTCCAATCGTTTTGTTTACAATCTCAATACAAAACGAAAGGAGTACGCACTGAGGTATGGGCAGTAATCACTTGCTAAGTGTTCTTTTTCTTTTTTCTAGCAAATGAACAATGAAATTGAAATTGCTGCTGGCTTCATTAAATAGGGAAGGATTTCTAATGTGTGTTCATTTGGCATCTTTTTCCTTCCTGTTCATTCAGTAACAATTAGACCTGGTGTCTGTGATCTGTACATGTAGTCTGCCCCCAGGTGTGTGTGTGTGTGTGTAGCAAAGGCTCCTAGTTTGTGGAAATCTTTTCTGACAGGT
>CAUYRT010078461.1:0-15447 GCA_963574885.1 Lepilemur ruficaudatus
AAAACTGGATAGCTACATGCAGAAAAATGAAACTGGATCCCTACCTCTCACCTCTCACAAAAATACACTCAAGATGGTTAACAGACCTAAACCTAAGGCAGGAAACCTTAAGAATCCTAGAAGAGGAGGTTAGGAAGACCCTCTCAGACATCAGTCTAGACAAAGAATTCTTGAAAAAGACCCCCAAAGCAATTAATGCAGCCACGAAAATAAACAAATGGGATCTGATCAAATTAAAAAGCTTCTGCACAGCCAAAGAAACTATCACTTGAGCAAATAGACAACCTGCAGAATGGGAGAAAATATTTGCTCTCTACACCTCCGACAGAGGTCTGATAACAAGAATCTACCTAGAACTCCAAAGAATTAACAAGAAAAAATCAAAAAACCCCATTTATAAATGGGCAAAGGAGATGAACAGAAACTTTTCCAAAGAAGACAGAATAATGGCCAAAAAACACATAAAAAAATGTTCATCTTTTCTACACTCTCTTACTAGGCACCTTTATCCAGTTCCACAGCTTCAAGGATTATGTGCATTTTATTGCCTCTGACATTTCTATTAAATATCTCCTGATAGGACCTCTCCATGAGCCTAAGGATTACGTATTCAACTGTCTCTAAAACATCTCCATTTGGATACCTAATGCATATCAGAAAATTAGCATGGGAAAAAAGAGTTGTTGATTTTGCCCCCTAATCAAATCTGCATGCTATTTACCATCGACAGATTTCCACATATAAGTAAGTGGCATAATGATTCTAAATATTTTCACCGTCCATTCTTAATTACTCTTTTTCCCTTACACATTACATCTAAACCATCAGTACTTCTAAACAGTTCTTCCCATACAACCCAAATCTGACCAACTGCTCTTGGTGTTAGACCACTGTGTAGACTCTCCTGCAGTCTCTATTATTAGTGACATACACTATCTTCCTTGGGGTAGCAAAATGGTACAGATAGAATAATTTTGTCACTACACATATTGAGCTGACTATGATTACTGTGAGTTGAGAGGTTGTTGAAATGAGAGATTGTAAAAATATTACAATTTGAAGAGAGGCTTAGGCTATTTGGTGGTTTATTCGAAACTCTCTCTTCTGTATAATGGCATTGTAACTCACTTTAATTTCTCTCTGGAAGACAGCATAAGCTGCACCATTATTGAAATGATCAAAGTTATGCAAGCCATACTTATTTGTTATCATTTTGCTTAATAGTCCTCTATTTCCCATATTAGACCAGATAGATGAGAGGTTCAAACTTGGTGATTGAAAAATATCTTTTCAGTTTCAATACAAATTCTAGATCCGTCAACAGACACCAGAACCATTTATTCATGAACTCACTTTTTCCCAAATTCAACCAAGAGGGAGCCAACAGGGAAGATTATTCCACAGGCATGTGATTCATATCAGTTGGTAAGGGTATACTCCATCTATTTAGGTCTTAACTCTTTGATCGCAGGAGATGTGCTGCCATTCCCTGTTTGCCTGGGAGCCAGGTTGGAAGTTTCCTGAGATGCAGAGTTTCTTAAAAAGCCTGCGAAGAGCTCCTTTAACCTCCTGGTTCCTGAGGCTGTAGATTAGTGGATTTAGCATAGGGGTAACTACAGTATAGAAGATGGCAACCTGACGATCCTGGTCCAAGTCGTAGCTGGAGGATGGTCGGAGGTACATGTGGATCACAGAGCCATACAGGAGCAGCACAACCAGGATGTGGGAGCTACAGGTGGACAGAGCTTTGCGCAGGGCAGCCACTGAGTGCATGCGGGCTATAGCAACACCAATGCGGGCATAGGAACCCAAAATGAAGAAGAAGGGGCTGACCACCACAGCTACACCCTCAGTGAATATTAACATTTCATTGACCACTGGTCGGGTGCAGGAGAGCTGCAGCAGGGGAGTGATGTCACAGAAGAAGTGGGTAACCTGGTTGCCACAGAAGGTTAAGCGGGAGACCAATACACTATAAAGGAGGCTGTTGAGGCTGACAACCACCCATGAGGTCAACGTTATGCCCAGACAGAGGTGATGGCTGACAATGGTGGAGTATCTTAAGGGGTCACAGATGGCAACATAGCGGTCATATGCCATGGCAGCTAGTAAGTGGCCTTCCATGCTGCCCACAGCCATAAAGAAAAACAGCTGGATTATGCAGCAGTTATATGAGATGGTTCGATGTACAGACAGTGTGTGCACCAGCATCTGAGGAACAGTGATGGTTGTCAGAAATATGTCAATAAAGGAAAGCTGGCTGAGCAGGAAATACATGGGGGTCTGAAGCTTGGGGTCTGAGTGGGCAACAATTACTAATAGGGCATTGCCCATAACTGCAACCAGGTACATGGCAAGGACAAGACCGAAAATAACTGGCTGTATCTCTGGCCAGCTGGACAAGCCCAACAAGGTAAATTCAGTCACTTCTGTCCAGTTTCTAGTGGCCATAAGACATCACCTGCAAAGAGAAAAGATCACAGTTGGAAAGGGAAGAGAAAGGTGTCAAGCTCACCCAGACCTCAGAGTCCCTGCATCTTAGATGTGCCACTGGAGTAAGGATCTGGTCTTAACTTTGTATGTGGAGAAGCTCAATTTTGTTCTTTGGTAGGAGTATTCATATTCCATTAACTCACTAGACTTACCTGGAATGAAAGTAGAAATAATTATTATAATCATTGATTCTATTAATGATTATTTTTAAGGAATAAATAATCTGCCAGTGGGTGAGATTTTCATGTCTTTTCAGTTCAGGTTTTCCCTATAGGCAGATGGACAGGGTACACCAAAGAGCTAACTTTTGAGGCTGCTATACAAATAAAGATGTTTGATATAATACTATATTTCTACATGAATATGAGAAAAATAATATTAAAATAGTATAGCGTATGTATAGGAGAATGTATAACAAGAAGCAGAGGTCCCTTACCCTATGCGTGCCTACCACCATGTTTAGTTTTAACTGTTCTGGTAGTTCATGCCTCTCCGCCTCTGAATAACATGTCACTTGCTTATGCATCATGTCCATGTTTTCTCAGTTTGAGATACCCTTTGTCTCTCTATTCTGAAAGATGAAGTTTTGTCTTGATTACATTATCCTTACTCTTTTCTCCTCCTTTCTCCAAATTTTGATGATTATTTTAGTTCTTCAAGTGGTTGCTTTTCTGTTTTAAATGGTATACTTAAATGTATATTTCTCATTCCCCCAAATTTAGCCTCCACTTCTCTCACCGCCCCTCTTACCTTGCCCAAACTTCAGAAAGCTATACCTTCACTTGCATAGTGTCAAGAATGAAGACATGTAAATGCTAAGTTGTAATCATAGTTGTCTTCCAAGTAAAATTTTTAAATCCATAAAGAACATTTATGTTATTATAATTATGTACATATTATCTACTGCAGAACCAAAGATGTGCTATGGTTGTATTTAATCCTTGATGAGTCCAGTGTTACACCCTACTAAAGGAGAATATTCCTAAGATTATTATAAAATTAGTATTCTGTGCTTGAAGGAAGTAGAGATATTTTGCTTGGAAAGAGGTAGGGATAGTCATCTTCAATTAATTGAGGGATGTAATATAGAAGTTAAATATATCTCAGCTGCAGGAAACAGACCTAGGATCAAATTTTTAAAGATGAGGTGCTTAACTTCATTTTGGAATCAAGAATAACTTATTAATAATTAGACCTGTAAAAACTTAGAATGAGTTACTTAGATAGCTGATAGTTTCCTAGCACTTGAAATGTTCAAAAAGAGAACAAACGATGACTTATCATGAATATTTTCAAGAATAAAACATTTATTTATCTAATAGTATCCACTACATTTTCAACCGCAAGTTTTCTGTTTCTTTGGGGTCCATATTTTGTATCTGGCATTAAAGTTTCTTACTTTTATTTGGAAAAAAATAAAAATAAACTTAGTATTCTGTTTTAATACTTCATCAATTCTTCTAAATAATTCTACCTTTATTTATTTCTAATTTCTTATGCATTTTTCTCATATGTATGCATGTATGTATACAGACATATGTGTTTGCATATGAATACATATATACATACATTAACAGTTGCACATACACATCTTTTACCATCTCTATCATTAGGCATTCTGTCTTTTGCTTATGTGGCAGGAAGACTCTGTTAGCCTCCAGGGATTCCCACCCCCCAGCAGTATTAACCAATGGGATACGACAAGATGATGGAATGCCATCACCTTGATTAAGTTGCAAACCTTATAACTTCCATCTTCCATCCATTATAATCCCTTCCTGGGTATTCTAAGGGATTTTTATCATATTGCTACTTTCTATCTGGCTCTTAGAAATCCACTAAAATATCACATCTGCTAATGATTCCCCTTTCTTCCTATTTATATTATGTGGTTTTCCTTTATTATTATTTTGCTGAGATCTCTAGAGAGATAGAGGAACAAATATGTATTATATGATAAATCTGATACCTTTATCGAAAAGCCAAAGAGTTAGGGATGGCTCTGGTTTCCTAAGATGTCTATCTCCACTTTAGAAATTTAGTCACAAAACAGATGAGATACTCAAGTCTTCTAGTAAGGAACATTTCCCCTGAGTTGTAATGAAAACACTAAAAATCGATACAAATTGATTGCCTTTTGAGCTTTCTTTGTTAAATAGCACTTCAGACATTCACACTGTCTTGCATCATAAAAACATTCAATTTATTAGGCTTTCATTTCATTTCATTTCTTTTCTTTTTTTTTTTTTGCATTTGTCACATTGTCCTGAAGCACATCCAAATTCATTTAGTTGGACTTTGTTTTTCCTAAATCTCCTCAAACATACATTTTCAGGTCAACTTTAACTAATAGCTCTCATCTATAAAAATTTAATATCAGGGCTGGGCACAGTGGCTCACTCCTGTAATCCTAGCACTCTGGGAGGGTGAGGTGGGTGGACCGTTTGAACTCAGGAGTTTGAGACCAGCCTGAGCAAGAGTGAGACTCCGTCTCTACTAAAAAAAAAAAAAAAAAAAGAAATAAATTAGCTGACAACTAAAATATATAGAAAAAAATTTAATATCAGCTATGATGCATCATTTCTCACATAACAAATTCTACAATTCTGAATAAACCTTACTCTGATCCCTTAAATGGCAATTACATTAAACCTAATATAATAGGAAAACTGCTCCTTATGAGGAATGCAGTGTCTCAGAACAAAAAGGGTTAAGGATGGATTAATAAACATTTGGAAGAATAGTACACCTCACTCATAATTAATGGAATATAAATTAATAAACATGATACCATTTCACCTGTCAATTATTTGGGTTTTTTAAATAAATCATAGCTCCCATACTGGAGAAAATGTGGATATTAACCTGTAGAGGTGAAGTACAACTTAATGAAATCTTTCAGGAAAGCAATTGGCTACATGGATAAAGACTCTGGAGAATACTCAAAATCTTTGACCAAGAAATTAATTTGGGGGGAATTTTACCAAGGAAACAATCAGAAATGATCATATGATCTTTGTACGAAAATATTCATCACAGGATGATTCAAAGTAGAATAAAACTTGTTTGTCCAGTGATATAGGACAAGTTAAATAAATTTCAGTACAGTCATATAGCTTAAACTATGTAGCCATTAAGAATAATGTTTTAGATTATACCTAAGGGTGTGATAATATTACCCACAGTATAAGATTATGCTTAAAATGTGTAATTTTTGTTATATATTTTATGCTCAAAATATGTAATATGTACAGTATGGTCATAGTTTACCAGATATGCATTAAAATGACCACAAGAAAATATACCAAAAACCTGAAGGGTAATTTCTGGATAGAGAATTTATAGAGGGTTTTTTTTAAATTCAGGATTTTATATATCCGTTTTACTTTATATGGCCTACATTTTATAGAATACATATATAGCATTTTTATAATGAGATAAAAATTTAATGTGATAAATAAGCAAGTAGATGAAAAAAGTATTAAATGACCATTTCGTCATCTACACTTTATCTAAGAGGAGAAGCTAAGGCTAGATTATTATTTTGGTTTGATTCTTTATGGTTTGATTCTTTCTAGCTTTCCTAGAAGAAAAAGACACAAATTATATCAAATTCAAAAAGTGTACCAATTACAAAGACAGCCTCTATTGTGGGATGATAGATTAGTTAATTAGCTTTAATAAAGAATCAAAACTCCATTTTAAGGACATCTCTCTTGGTGCTTTCTTTACTCTAAAGATCATACATGGAGCAAAAGCTTAAAAGAGAAAGAAAACTTACATTTTCCAGTGTCTGTTCTTTTTTCTCTAATTCTTCCTCTATGCTCTGTTTCAATGGTTGTTGCTCAAACTGTATGCTGTTATGATAGGAGCTAACACGTGGGTGTTATTTTAAGCCACTAAGTTTGTGGCAACTTGTTATGGGACCATAGAAAACTAGTACAAGTTTTCTATTATTCATTCAAGACATAGCCACACACAGTTGTCGACATGGATGTATAGAAGAAGATGAAGGAGAAGAAGAGGTGGGAGGGAAGAGGGATGGATTCTCTTCATGGGGAAAGGATGAGAGACAACGTTCTCCAAGAAGGAAAAAGCAGCAGAGACTAGATTTATCCATTACGAGGATAAAAATGTAATAACATAGAGCGTCCATTTTCTTCCAAGCAAAACAAAACTATTTTAAAGTAATTATATGCAATAAGAATAATAAGCAGTGGTAGTACTCTTGTTGGCTGATTTCTTCAAGGATTCATCTCTGTGCCTGTCTTATTTTCCAATATCTCAACATTGCTCCCATTATAGCCCAAGCTCTGTGGATCCTGTTCAGGCAACTTTAAGGGATAAAGGATGCTGATGCCTGGGAAAGACAGAGGGGAAAAATTCTTTTAGGAGAGATATGAAGATACAAAGACAGCACCTGAACATCTCAAGACAGCAAAGTAAATTGAAATCTGGAAGAACAAAAACAAAAGGAAGAATCCCTGGAAAGGGACAGATAAGCTCCTCAGGTTTCTTACTTCCCATTTGGAGCTTCAGGGACATCTATAGTCATGGAGGAAGGAGAGAGCTAGAGTGTCAAGCCCCAGCCCTGCTTATTCTTAACTTTCCTCTTTGATGTGAGCACCAAGAGACAAATTCTGAGTTTTTACTAGGCTTTTTTTGATACACAATAGATGTACAAATTTTCTGTGCACATATGATAATTTGACATATTCACATAATGTATAAAGATCAAATCAGGGTAATTGGTATATCCATCACCTTAAACATTTATCTTTCTTTATGCTAGGAACATTTGAATTATTATCTCCTAGCTATTTTGAAATGTACAGTAGATTATTGTTAACTAGTCACCCTACTGCTCTAACAAACTATGTTAGGAATATGATCTATTTAATGCATTCTTGATCTAAATTCTATTTCTAGTCTGTTATGTTCTGTCCCCCCACCTTGGGTTGATGAATCTCAGATCCGACATACGTAGATATATAAATAAGAATGTCCTTTTTTATTGTCTCAAAAATAGATCCTTCAAACTCTCACAAAATAAATTAGGTCCTCTGTCACACATCTTGCACATAGGAACCATAAAATGTCTCTCTATGTTGCATGACTATATTCTCCATTTCAGTCTTCGAGTTTCCACTAAAACATGTAGATAAATTTTATGTTATGATTGACAATTCCTCCACCCTATTGCTTCCTTTGACTATAACATTTGTACCTTGTCATACTCTCTTTGGTCTCCTTGGTGCCAATATCACACTATTTTCTATAAGGGGATTATGATTTATTATTTTCTATTCCCTTTCCATTTCCAATGATGGTCGGGTATAACCTTAGTCTCACCTTTTCTCTGTATCTAACATCATACACCAAAGTTATTAAGTCTGGGCAGAGTTGCACTCCCTCTTGCCCACATCCTTACAAAATTAGGAACCCCCTTTTTGCTGTGTTTTATAAAAGCCTTTCTATAGGAAGCTCATCACAATGAAGCAGCCTTACTTACATGCTCTCACGCTGGGACTCTACCAACCTCAGGAGCCTCCAATTGTGTTCACATGAAATACTGATTGGAATGGGCTGAGCCTTTCCACCTTTGTTATCAAATGGGGCTGTGACTCAAGAGCCTGCTCATTCTCCTTCCTTATACCTAAATCTCATCGAGGCAAAACCCATAAAACTTTTGAAAACAATTGTGCCTGAAGGGAAGATCTAGTCTTTTGGGGATACCATAGCCTCATATAACATCAACAGACAGGCAAGGAGAAACCCCAAGGGGAAACCGATTCCCATTTCATCATCTCAAGAAGCCATCTTTCCTAACCTATTCTTTCCGTAGTTATTGAGTGTTTGCTATTAATTCAAACATCTTAACTCACCTGAACTAGTAGTGCAACTCATGAGGCTTCACAAGATAGCAATGAGCCAACTCTGACCACTGTTATCATGTTTCCGTCCTGCTCACCAATGATTTTCTCATTTCCTGCCCTCATCCAGTCCTGTCCTTTAGCTGTATTTAATCTAGCCATTTTGCTTATCTCTTTTATAAATATATATGTATATATTTTTTTCCTCAAAATACTGGATTTGAACAAGTCTTTAAGAAATAAAAGAAAACAACAAGAGGCAGAGCATCATATTGAAAAATCTATGATTATACACAAATGAAAAAATTCTTGGTCTCATTTTAAAATATAATAATAATGACATATGGCTTATCAATATAGAGTACATGTCATAGAAAGAACCCATGAATTGGGTACATAGCAGTATTTTTCCACCATTCATTTGCATGGAAGAAATTCAATCACTAGCTAGAAAACCAAACTACTAGTTGGTAAATACTATCAAATTCCAGTGAAAAAAGATAAAGATATTTTAATAAATATTCTCAAAAAATGGACTACATTTATCAAGATCCACAGAGTGACATTTGTTATTTTTGTCTGCAGAGGAGCTATTTGCGTTTCTAACAACAGCTTTACTTTAGGGGAATGACTCCACTGTATGTATAAGTGGGCAGTCAATTGATTTTTAGCACACTTACAAGTGTCCTAAGAACATCCAAGGAGGTAGGAACAGTCTCTTCAACAAATGGTGCTGGTATAGCTGGATCTTTACATGTGAAAGAATGAAGTTGGATCCTCACCTCATACCATATACAAAAATTAACTCAAAATTGACCAAAGACCTAAGTATAAGAGCTAAAATTAGTGAACCCTTGTTCACTGCTGGTGGGAATAGAAATTGGTACAGCCATTATGGAAAACTGTATGGAAGTTTCTCAAAAACTTAATAATATAGTAACTATATAACCTGTTTCTGGGTTGGAGGAAGGGAGGAACCCAGGAGCTATTTAAGGCAGTAAAACTGTCCTGTAGGATACTGTAAATGGTGAATGCATGTCATTATGCATTTGCCCAAAACCATAGAATGTACTAAACCAAGAGTGAACCTTAATATAAATTATGGATTTAAGAAAATGATGTCTTAATGTGGGTTCATCAGTCATAACAAATACACTACTCTGGTGTGGATGGTTTTTTTTTTTTCTTTATTTTCTCTTCCTTTTTTTCCAAAACCTGAATGCCAGAACATCTGGTGTGGATGTTGATGGTGGGTTGATAGTGTTGATAGTGGCTGTGGGAGGGGAGGAGAAGGGTATATGGGAACTCTGTACTTTCTGCTCTATTTTGCTGTGAACTTAAGACTACTTTAAAATATTAAGCTTATTTTTTTAAAAAATAAAATAAAAGGCTGGGCGCTGTGGCTCATGCCTGTAATCCTAGCGCTCTGGGAGGCTGAGGCAGGTGGATCGCTCAAGGTCAGGGGTTCGAAACCAGCCTGAGCAAGAGCGAGACCCCGTCTCTACTAAAAATACAAAGAAATTAATTGGCCAACTGAAAACAAATAAAAAATTAAAAAAAAATTAGCCGGGCATGGTGGCACATGCCTGTAGTCCCAGCTACTCGAGAGGCTGAGACAGGAGGATCGCTTGAGCCCAGGAGTTTGAGGTTGCTGTGAGCTAAGCTGATGCCACGGCACTCTAGCCCTGGCAGCAGAGTGAGACACTGTCTCAAAAAAAAAATAATAATAAAAAAATAAAATAAAAACTGAATGCAGTCATGTGATAGACAAAAAATCATGGTAAGTCCCTCAGTATATATGGAAAGTCATCTAAAGATGTGTTTTTGATAGTGTTAGTAAAATATAAACTTCAGTACAAGTTTCAAAATGTAAATGTGACCATTAGTTAAATAAAAGTAAGCTGTGTACATTTCTAGATATCTGGTGGGAAAAAGAGAACAAAAATGTGTTACGTGTAGTAAAACTGATGAGGAAAATTTGAGCCCAAATAAGATCATGTACTAGCGCTAAGTAACCCACCTCTAGCAGTAATCCCAAATACGGAGAAAATGTATTCTTATTAATAGCAACAAAAAAGAGGCAAAATTAATTTACAGAAGTAAATAAATAGCAGTGATTTTACTACTCAGTGTTTGTGGTATAATAGGAATTTAAGAGATCACATCCCTGCTCCACTCAGCTTTTAACCAACTGAGCAGACAAAGAGAGTCACATTGGGGTCAAAGCTTTATTAACCATAAATCCATATCAGTGAGTTAGGGCTGCAATGAAAAATTACCACAGGCTGAGTGGTTTAAACAACACTTATTTCTCATAGTTCTGGAAGCTGGGAAGTCCAAAATCCAGGTGCTGAAAGATCTGGTGTCTGGCGAGAGCATGCTTTCTAGTTTGCAGATGGCCGTCATCTCATTGTCTCCTCACATGGTGGCAAGGAGAGAGAGAGGGTAAAGAAACTCTTTCCGATCTTCTTATAAGGGCACTAATTCCATTCATGAGGGCTCTACCCTCATGACCTATTTCCAAAGGCCCTACCTCCTAATACTATCACCATGGGGGTTAGGATTTTAATATATGAAGTGTGGAGGGACACAAACATTCAGTCCATAACAGAGTGATTTCTCTCCCCTTTCTCCCAGTCAAGGATGATTTTTCCTCAACCTTCCCCATGTCTGGACAGAGAGAGCAGAAGCACGACTGTGCATATTCGGGTTACTTCATAGAGCTGTGGTTCACAATCCCAACCTTGCACCCGTAGAGAGTCATTAAAATATCACTGCCCGGGCCCAATCCTAGTGATTCTGTATTGGTCTGTGGTGAGACCTTCTGATATGCTGCAGGGTTGAGAACCACTGATACAGAAGTTTGTAGCTCGGAGCTGGCCTGAATGTAGGCAGGGGAGCTTTCTCACTTTGGAAGCAAGTTAATCTCATATACTCATATGTAGGATATTGCCCAATTAATGTAAGGATTACTAGTTAGAAAAATTTCTCCTCCTCCTGAGTATAAGGATAGATGAGGGTAGGACTAGAAGCTTTCCTGCCAATTTGTTTTCTTCTGCACAATAAGACAAATTTGGTTCTCTTTATGGAAACTTGAGGGTGGAGGATTAAATGGTCCCTACCACTAGGTGTTAAGTAGTCATGAAAATTGTTAATATTACAGTGACATTGGAACAACATGGAAAGTTTTTTGACATAATGTTAAGCATTTTGCAAAATTGTATCTAGGTTACTATTACTATTATGAAAAAATTTGAGTAAGAATAAAATGCCTGTGTTCTAATGGTAGGATACTTTTTTAATCAAAAAAAGTACACTAGGACCTCACTACTCAATGTATGGTCCACTGGCCAGCAGCACTGGCATCACATGAAAGTTGCTAGAAATACAAATTACACCTGAAGTTTGAGATGCAGAGCACCAGGAAACTGTCAAAAGAGGAAGAAGCAGAAGCAGAAGAAACAGAAGAGGAGAGGAAGAGGAGGAAAGACAGAGAACAGAAGAGAAGAAAAAAAGATGATTCAGGGAGCAGGGACAAGATTCAGGAAAAATGTACAACTCAATGGGAGAGAAAATGGTAATCTTTCCCCCAGTGCTGTACAAATGTCAACTTGTCCAACAAAAAAGAATCTAGCAGTCAATGAATACTTAAGAATATCAGCACCATTTTGTGACCAACTGCTGTGGGAAATCATTAACAAATATATAACATAGCCTCTTCCCTCCTCAACATTATAAACCAATTTAAAAAATGATGCCAACACACTTGGAAAAAATAGACCATAATCATGACAGTTTTCCTTTGTCACTTATCAGTTTACGAAGCACAATCACATACATGATGTTAGATTCGTAATAAACTTGTGAGAAAAGTAGGGCAGGTGTTATAATGTCTGGGGATAACCAAGGTTCAAAGACGCAAGACCTTGATCAAAATGACGCAGTAGGGAAGTGATGGAATTAAGAGTTGAGCCAAAGACTGATGACTCCAAATCCAAAGCACATGGGCTGGTTTATGCAGCGTGCTCTGTAGGATTAACACCAGGAACTATGGAACAGATTGATAATAGGGAGGCCCATTTGTAAGTTGCATGGGATGTGACAAAGATCTAGACTGAGGTGAAGGTTCTGAGAACTGAGAGGAGAGTTCAATTTGGAGAGACAACATAGCATACAAGTAAACAGGATATTTGAAGACTGACTACCAAGGTTTAACTCCAAGCAAGTTACTTATTCTCTCTGTGCCTCATGAGGACAATAGTAGCAACTATCTAATAACATTGTTGGGAGGAGTGAGTTAATATGTGGAGAGAACCTAAAACAGCATCTGACACATAGTATGTGCTACGTAAGAGCTATTACTACTGTTCAAATATAAGAGGTTTTTAGGAGTAATTGATAAGCTTCAAAACACATCATTTTTTTTTTTTTTGAGACTGAGTCTTGCTCTGTTGCCTGGCTAGAGTACCATGGCGTCAGCCTAGCTCACAGCAACATCAAACTCCTGGGCTCAAGCAATCCTCCTGCCTCAGCCTCCCAAGTAGCTGGAAATACGGGTGCATGCCACCACGCCTGGCTACTTTTTTCTATTTTTAATGGAGACAGGGTCTTTGTCTTTCTCATGCTGGTCTCAAACTCCTGAGCTCAAGCTATCCTCCCGCCTCGGCCTCCCAGAGTTAGATGCTCATACTATGAGAGGCCCTTGGAACTTAGAATAGCAGAATCATGATTATCATTTTGGACTCTCTTGTGGACATATATTTGCTCATGGAATGGAATAGGCGAACTTGCCAGCCATATTTGTCTAAACTGTTGTCTTCTCCATACTTTCTGATGTACACCAACATACTCCTACAAGAAACACGTTAAGTTAAATGTGACTATGATTAACTCCACTGTCACAATTCTATCCTCACATTCCCTCAAAACTATAAAGTTAGAGCTACGCAGGCCTACTGACTCACTTACATCCACTTTGATAACCTAATATAAATGGCCTGATGAGGGGTCCAGAGGCATGCTGATACGGGATTCCCAATCATGTGTGTGTATGAATGTGAAATGTTCAGAGCTCTATCAGAGCACAGCATGGACAAGAGCCAAATCTGGAGTTCTTCAGTTGTCTAGGCTATCCCTCCCTCTGACTCCCCAAAACCAGCTATGCTCAAAATATGGCTATTTATTTCCTTGCCTGCCCAATATGGCCCACAGCAGACTAATCAGGAGTCCACCCTCCCCTGTCCAAGCAGCCTGCGAAGTGCACCCTTGACATCCTTATTACGGAGGCTGTACACAAAAGGGTTGGCCAAAGGTGTAATAGCAGTATACATTATTGAAGCCACCATGTCCTGATGCTGAGAGTTCTGGGAGGGAGGCTGGAAGTAGACCCAAATGATGGTGCCATAGAGGAAGCCAACCATGGTGAGGTGGGATGCGCAGGTGGAGACTGCTCGGTGGCGACCAGCAGCTGAAGGCAAACGTAGGATGGTGGCCCCAATTCTGACATAGGAAAGTATAATGAGGACACGGGCCCAGCATGAGGAAGCCACCCTCCAAGAATATAGCCAGCTCATTGAAATGTGTGTCAGAGCAAGAGGCTCTCAGAAGTGGTCAATGGTCACAAAAGAAGTGAGGAAGGTCAACATTGCCCCTAGCATCCCCAGCCCAGAAAAGGGGCAGGAGTAGTCCCACATGCAACATGGTGTGCACTATGGATACCACCCAGCTCAAGGCTAGTAAGCGGGCACAGAGTTGTCGATTCATCACCAAAGCATAGTGCAGAGGGTCGCAGATGGCCACATAGCGATCCAGAGCCATGACAGCAATGACAAGTGTGTCTGTAACCCCAAATGCATAGAAGAAAAAGAACTGAGCCAAGCAACGGGTGGCAGGAATGGTTGGGTAATCAGAGACCAGATGGGCCAGCAACTGGGGAAGGGTGACTGTGGATAGCCCCATGTCTATCACGGAGAGGCCACGGAGCAGATAATACATAGGTGAGTAGAGCCTGGAGTCCTGGGAGATGAGCAGCACCAGAGTCATGTTCCCCAATATGGTGCTAAGGTAAATAGCCAAGAACAGGAGAAAGAGGAGAGTGTGGGAGATGCCAGCTCTGGAGAACCCAAGGAGCAAGAAGACTGGATAGTGTGAAGCATTAGGGGCACAGCTCATGATGGGTGACGATAAGCCTACCTAAAAGAGAGATTAAGTCAAAAAGCAAGTCCTGCATCACAGGTTAGGGATCAAAGCATTTCTACTTAATTTAGTTAAGTTGCTCAAGATCCTTAAAGACCTAGGCTCAACTCTGACCATCTATGCTTCTTCCCCTAGGTCTAGGATTTCAATTCCTTAATTTATTTTCTCCCTTATTACTTCTTTTTTTTTTTTTTTTTTTTAGACAGAGTCTCGCTTCATTGCCCACGCTAGAGTGAGTGCCATGGTGTCAGCCTAGCTCACAGCAACCTCAAACTCCTGGGCTCAAGTAATCCTCCTGCCTCAGCCTCCCAAGTAGCTGGGACTGCAGGCACAAGCCACCATCCCCAGCTAATTTTTGTTTCTATTTTTAGTTGACTGGCTAATTTTTTTCCATTTTTAGTAGAGATAGGGTCTTGCTCTTGCTCAGGCTGGTCTCAAACTCCTGACCTCAAGTGATCTTCCCGCCTCAGCCTACCAGAGTGCTAGGATTACAAGCATGAGTCACTGTGCCTGGCTGATTTTCTCCCTTATTACTTCTTTTTCACCCACTCTAGTGGCTCATTCCATCTAATCCACAAAATTTGCCAAAGTCCCTCCCACAGTGAAAAATCCTTCCTTCATTCTTTTTTTTATATTTATTATTTTTTTTATTTCAGAATATTATGGGGGTACAAACATTTTGGTTACATATAATGCCTTAGCCTTGCCCCCAAAATCAAATCAAAGACACAACACCTTTTACAATAGCATCAAAGAAAATTAAATATTTAGGACTATATTTAATGAAGGAGGTGAGAGACCTATATAGGGAGAACTATGAAACACTGAGAAAAGAAATTGTAGAAGATGTAATCAGATGGAAAACCCTATCATGCTCATGGATTGG
>CAUYRT010078463.1:0-42028 GCA_963574885.1 Lepilemur ruficaudatus
ATCATGTAGCTATTTCTATCTGCTCCACCTGACAGGCAAGGTCATTGCGAAGTGTGGATGAGATAGGGCATGGGGAATGGCCCAGGAGGTTCATGTAAGATATTGCATGGTGAAGCACAGAGATAAGAGGGTTTGGGTCCAAAGCATAGTTACACCATGTTAGAGGAATCATGTTAGGGTTTAGCCCTGAGCTGCTTCATCCACAAAATCAGGATAAGAAGACTCAGGATAAGAAGAAAACATGAGATCTTTCTGGCTATTAAATGACTTATTTGAATGGCGTCAGCTTTTATTGAACGCTAAAGGTATAAATATGAGTTTTGTGATTAGGCAGGTTGCTGGGAGAGCAAGACATCATCTAGAAGGCCTTCTCCAGAGCTCACCTCCAGATGCAGATCAGGAGACTAGAAATGCCCGTGAAAGGAGCTCTTCTAGGAGCTCAACCAAAACCAGGGGATCACCCTTGCCCAGCATCTGAGCCACGGGCAAATGTGATCACCTCCATCTTTAGAATGCCCAACGTGGGACTACTTCTGGCTTTTCTGCAGCTTCCATCCCAGTCCAATCCCCTATAATCTCTCCCTGAACTTCTGAAAGGGCCTCCTAACTGGCTTCCTGCTGCCACCCTTGCTTCCCCTGTCTGTATTCTTCAGAGCAGCCAGAGGGATCCTTGTTAAAACCTGTGTCCTGCCTTGGAACGCTTCCACCTCTGATGCTTCTGCCTGAAACACTCCTTCCTGGGAATCTCCAGTAGTTAATGGCCTCTCTTCACTAGGGTCTACTCTGGCTGAAATATCATCTATGCAGGGAGGCCTTTCTTAACCACCCTATCTTACCACCCTATTTAGAATAGTGTGTGTATGTGTGTGCACATCCATGTGTATGTGCTCTCCATCTCCTTACATGCTTTATTTTTATTTAATATACTTATCACCTTTTTCTACATATCCATTTGCCTATTTTTCTATCACCTGTTTTGCACTCCCGTCCCTGATTAGAATATAAACTTCCTAAGAGCACAGAGTTGGTCTGTTTGATTCACTATTCCAGTGCCCAGAATAATGTATGACACATATCAGGTGTTTAATAATTACTTGTGGACATGACAGCACGAATGAATTAGTTCAGATATTGTAAGCATTGTTTTGCAGACATCAAAGGGCACCATGATGAAGCTATTAGAAAAGCAATTAATTGACTCTGATGGTGCAGAAGGTAGTCATGACCTCAGCTGGCAGGTCCCTGCAGAGAGTCACATTAACTGTGGTGTCATGAGAACAACCCTAGGTTGTATAGCTAAATCCTCTATGATCTTGTAAAGAGATACCCTCCCCCACAGCAGGAGGAGCCACTCCTTAATATTCATTATGAAGCAAAGAGACTAAGTGAATAATTTATATGCTACCTGTATTCTTCCCCATGCTAGTCCTGATGTGCTTTCAATATTCCATCCCTCTTGTTTCCTCAACTATGTCTCAAGCAGCAATTTCATGCCACACAGAATATGAATATAACAGGTGAATTTCCATCCAGGGTATACTTCCCGTATTATTGATGTGGAGAAAAATGTAAACAAAGCTCCAGTAAACCCTCCATGTTGAGCCTGAGAAAAGCCAGCAAAAAAGCAAGAGAGAGCTGGCAAAACTTATTTAGGAGATGGGAAAAATAAATACATATCCCTAAGTCATTTTCTTTAAAAGTTGCATAATGTTTAATACCAGGTTTGCACTGTGATGCATTCAACTCTTACCTTTTGATGACTTTTCCAGCTTAACGTTCCATTTTCTTCCTCTGCAAAGCTACAATAAACCCTCTCCTACATATATCATCACCTTGTGCTTTCATTTCTATAGGCAAGATTTTCCAAAGTGAGCTTAGGTAGACAAAGGGTATCAATATTTTTAATTTTAAACAATATTTCTAGGTAATTTTCTCAAATATTAATATGTTAGCAACTTACTCTCCCACCAGAAATGTATGACAATGTCTCTTCACCTTACCCCTCCCTCCCAATAAAAGCTAGTCCACATTAGATTGCAATTCTGATGCCTGAGAAAATGATAATTCATTTTGTAATTAACATTTTCCTGCATACAATGAAGCCTCTTTTTTTTAATTTAAACTTTATTGACTTTTTCCTTATCTTTTTTCTTATCTGCCTTCTTCTTATCTGAATTGCCTAGTCATACTTATTGGACCTATTTGCATTATTTTTATTTTATCAATTGAAGGAGTTCTTTGAACAGTAAAGCCAGTAACCTTTTTCTTGTCATTTCTGTTGTACTCATGTTAACAATTTATATGGTTTACCTTTTCACTTTACTAACAACTTATTTGCCATACTATGTTCTTGTATTTATACAAATGTTTCCATTTTATCATGGTTTCTGAGATTCCTGCCTTACTTAAGAATGCCCCATGATCTCAAGATTATGAAAACACCTCTCTATAATTTGTTCCAAGATGATTATTTAATTTTTATTTAGCTCTTTATCTGGAATTTACATTTGTGTGTAGACTGAGGAGGGGCATGTTTTCTTCCACATAGGTAGCAATTTTTTTAGCATGATGTAGTCAATAAACTATCCTAAATTAAAAGATGATCTTAGTCATATGGTAAATTCTCATATACACCTGGATGTAATTTCTGTTTTCCCAGGTGCTCTGACAGAAGCAGTTTCCCTGAGAGCCATTATGATTACCTGAAGTAAAATGTAATTTGCTGGCAGAACCTGACCAGGTAATGGTCCATACACTTTGTCAAACTTCCAAGCAGAAGGTTCTCTGACTTAGTTTATGTCAATCCAAGCTCCTTGATCAGACATCCTTTGGGCCCCTTACTATGCATCAGACACTTTTCTAAATACTTTTTACAGATTACTTCTTTTACTCCTTATATTAATCTTATAAGGCAAGTAATATTTGTATTCCCATTTTCTATACTGAAAAACTGAAAATTAAAGAGTTAGTTTCCCAAGATCACAAAAATGGTAGATGTTGGGGCTGAGATTTCTAGCTGTCAGTGTGACCCCCAGAGTCTTTACTCTTAAGAGTTGGCTTCTACTGAAGATGCTCTTTTTGTGCGTGTCTTACACACTCCACTTATCACAACATGGAAGGTACCTCGTGAATATTTGTTTGACTGGATTGAACTGAAAAAAAGAAATACAATTTTTATACTATGGAGTCTTATAACATTAGGAAATAATGACTTGAAATGAGTTTGCTTCTTGAAAACCCTAAGTAATTTCAAAATAGGGTAATTTCAGTAGCTGAAAAGGAACAGCTCTAATGAGTTCTGCTCGAGAATCTTCTTCTCACCAGGAAATGATTGAAGACAAGGAGATAACCTCTCATTAAATCCTTATTAACTATTTTAATCAGGATTACATCACTGTCTCACTCCAAGCATGGACAATTGCCAGCAGGCTATGGCGCACAAATTCATTAAGCTGACAAGGTGGAAAGGTCTGTACAGCCAGAGGGGTCATTTATGTGCCCCTGGGGTCTATGTTTTGTGAAGATGTGACTACCTTGTTTCTCAATGTGGCAATCTCCACTTCTAGTTCATTGCCATGCATCCCTAAAAAGTCCATCACAAATGGCTTCTGCCAATGAGTTCTGAAATGCCTGTGCTGTGGCTGGAAGCAGAAAGTACTTTTGGGGTGTAGTGGGGGGAGGTGTCAGACTGATCCAAGCTCCATCCCATCTCCTACAATGGGATGGAGCCCCCATTCAGTGTGGCACATGGAGTCTCCCCACCCCCCAAGTTCACAGAGGGTTCAGCCTATTCAGGTCCAGCACTCTGTGGGAGGGAATGGCCCTCTTCCACCACCCAGAGCTTCAGGGAACCTGCTTTGTCTCTGTAGGGAAGCCCATGCTGCCCCAGTGACAATTACCAAGTCTGGTGGCTTGAGATTCCTCTATAGTGAACATTACAGCTTTCATGCTACTTAAGTAATAGCCCTATCCTCATTTTTTTCAGTGTGATGTGGATAGGACATGACAATGCAATTTTAGGACGCAACACTGGACTCAGGCCTGAGTGAGGTGGCTACAGGGATTGGTTTAGAGAAGGACGCATGTGGCCCAATCAGAGCCAATAAGATGCTGGAAGCCTTCTGGGAGATCACACGCCCACCCCCAGAGAGCAGCCACCTGGGTTGGAATTCTTGCCCTGCCAATCACTAGATGTGTGGGCTTGGAATGTTATTTAACCTTTCTCTACCTCAGTCCCATTACTTCCAAAACAGGAATGATATAACTACATGGAAGAGGTAAAGATTAAATGAGTTGCCATAGGTAAATTACATATTAAGTAGCAAATTAAAAATGAATTTAAATATTATCTTTCTTTTTCCCCTTGAGGCTTCCAGGAGAGAATTTCTCATCCTTTTCCATGAATTTAAAGCCCAGAATATATAAGGTCTGGAACTGCTGTAGCCATCTAAGGTCTGTGGGGCAAGTATTGTCTGAAAATGAAACGAACATGCAGGAAAGAGAAGATACATGTAGAGAGTGAAAGCTGGGCCCGGTGATATCGTTTGAGGCACAGATCAAGCTGTGCCCGAAGGAAGCCTTTTCCATGACATGACACAGGTATGCACACACACACACACACACACACACACACATACCCCACACACAGTCTTTAGTTTTTAGAGCAGTTTTAGGTACACAGCAAAATTGAGGGAAAGGTATAGAGACATCCCACGTACCCTCTGCCCCACACATGCACAGCCTCCCCCATTATCAACATCCCTCACCAGAGTGGTACATTTGTTACAACTGATGAACCTGTGTTGACAAAACAGTATCAACTAAAGTCAATGGTTTACATTAAGGTTCACTTTTGATGTATACGTTTGGTGGGTTTATAATGACACGAATCCCATCACTATAATATAAAGAAGAGTTTCACTGCCCTAAAAATCTTCTGTCCTCACTTATTCATCTCTCCCTCTCCAAAACTCCTGGCAACTACTAATCTTTTTATATGTCTCCATAGTTTTACCTTTTCCAGAATATTATCTATTCATTGTTGGAATTATACAGAATGTAGCCATTTCAGATCATCTTCTTTCACGGAGTAATATGCATTTAAGTTTCTTCCATGTCATTTCATGGCTTGATAGCTCATTTCTATTTAGCCCTGAATAATATTCCATTGTCTGGATACATAAAACCACAGTTTGTCTATTCGTTCACCTACTGAAAGATATCTTGGTTGCTTCTAAGTTTCAGTGAACATGAATAAAGCTGCTTGAAACATCCATGTGCAGGTTTTTGTGCGTGTGTAAGTTTCCAATTTATTCAGGTATGTTTTAGTTTTGTAAGTAATTGCCAAAATGTCTGCCAAGGTGGCTGTACCATTTTGAACTTCCACCAGCAACAAGTAAGAGTTCCTGTTGCTTCACATCCTCACTTGTGTTTGTTGTTGTCTGTGTTCCGGATTTTGGCCATTCTAATAGGGTACAGTGGTATCCCATTGTTGTTTTAATTTGCATTTCCCTGATGACATATGATGTGGAACATCTTTTCATGTTCTTACTAGCACTCTGTACATCTTCTTTGGTGAGATGTACTTTCTCAACTTATTAAGCCAGTTTGGTTTCGTTTTTCTAGAATTTTCACTCCAATGAGTCTTAGCTGCTTCTTTCTGCATTGTGGGGCTCTGAAGATTCCTGGACTGTCTATGGGTCTACATGATGCAATGAACTAAAGCCCAGAAAAGAAAGACTTGGTCTTCTCTTCCACACTCATGTCTCTCAAACTGAGTGTCTAAGAATTGATGCATGTGCTATGTGGGCTTTTAAATATAACACAGAGTTGCCTGGGCCTCTGTTCTTTTAAGTCTGGAAGAATAATATTCAGCATTTAAAACTTCTGCATGAATTGGCAGGTGGGCAGAGTACACACCAATGAGCTCAAAAGAAGCAGCCTACAAAAAATTACAAAGCTCTGGGCCTGAGTGCTCATTAGCACAGGCCATAATGACCTGCGGGAGGTACACAAACATTGAGCTGCCCTCAGAGAGTGGGGAGGGAAAAAGGCAATCAGGTCACCTTTGAGTCAATATAAGAATCATGACATCAGTAGGACAGGTGTGGGTACATATGCATTAATTTGCTCAGAACCCCAGAGCTTTGCTAAAATCTCATCATCTGCCTACAGAAATCATTCTCATCCTCTCTACCATTCTGAACTATAAATGGTTCTATTCACAGCCATTGAACTCATTTTAAATGTCTCATTTGTTACTTCTTTGTCCATATGATATCTTTGACCAAAAATGTACATTTGTGCACCACTACTCTCTGGTTTCTAAACCCTTCAATCTTTTAAGATACATTTTCCCTTCTTCCTTTTGGCCCACCAGTGTGCTGGTAGCACTTAAAAACTTCCTCTACCCCACCCAAAAATGGCCCCAACTTGTAGTACGTGCCGATTTCCATGGTCTAAATACACCCACCATGGCCAGTTTCAAGCTACCAACTTAAGTGCATTCAGAGTTGGTAAAAGATGTATAGTAGTTACCATTATGTACATTTTCTACCATGTAGATACAATAGACACAAATAATCCCGAGAACATGGATAAGAGTGAAATATAATAAATCAATTAGATGGGGAATGATGAGGATTATTATTTTTGTTTTCCGTATAATACATTTAATTATAAGCTTATATAATTTATTTTTTGTGATGTCTGTGTTTTAAAACCATCTCTCAAAATTCTTGGAAACTTAAGATTTGGGTCTCGCAACCTGGGACAAGCCAGGTACTGCACACCACTGTCCCTTCTCTAATGGCAGTCATCTTCTAGAAAAAGATACTGAAAATAAACAGATAAAACATTAAACAATAAAGCAATAAATAATATAAAATAAATATATAATAAAATATCTGATGATAATAAATACGAAGAAAAGCAAAGCAGGATTAAGGCCATGTCAAGCACCAGGCAAAGAGACGTTTATTTTAGGTAGGTGATCAAGAAAGTCTCCTCAGGTGAGTGGCTATCCTTCATGTGAAGAAGTAAAAAAGCAAGAAATGAGAAGGTCTAGAAAAGTGCAGTCCACGTAGTGAGAACAGCCTATGCAAAGGCCCTGAGGAAGAGGCAAGATTTATATATTCAGGGAAGAGCAGGAAGACCCATGTGGCTAGAGTGAAGTACACAAGGGAAAGATGCTAGGAGATGGAACTGAAGAGACCATCGAGATCCAAGTCGCATATAGCAGGGGTCCCCAACTCCTGCTGTATGGTGAATTTTAGAATTATTTCATTATATTTTATAATGTAATAATAATAGAAATACAGTGCACAATAAATGTAATGCACTTGAATCATCCTGAAACCATCCCACCATCCCAGTTCTTGGAAAAATTGTCTTCCATGAAAACAGTGCCTGGTACCAAAAAGGTTGGGGGCTGCTGATGTAGAGCCTTGAACACCATGATGAGGATATGTTCTTTCAGTCCAAATAAGCTAAGAAGTCATCAGAAGGTTTGTTTAGGGAGTGGCACAGTTTAATGCATGTTTTAAAATATTACTCCCAGACGCTGTGTGGAGAATAGACCACAGAAGCACAGTCTGGCAGAGGTAAAGTAGGAAGACCAGAGAAGAAGCTCTTGCTGAGTTCACAAGAGAGTTGATGGTGGCCTGGACTGATTTGGCAATGACGCAGACGGAGTAAAGTCACTGGGACCCAGATATATTTTTGAAAACAGAGACATGATAATAAATTAGGTTTAAACTGGAGGGTGCTAAGAAAGAGAAAAATCAAGATTGACCAATAGATTTTTGGCTTAGGCAACTTAGTAAATGTTGATGTCATTTACTGTCGTGATGAAGATAGAGAAGAAGCAATTTTGGGAGTAGAGGTGAGAGGAATTAAGCTTTGAGTCACAATTAACTTATGTTTTTCCACTAGGACTTATGCCTGGAGGTGTAAAGTTGGCAATTAGAGTCAGGAGAGAGAGGAGAACTGGAGGTTTAAATGTGGGTTTTATCAGCATATACGTGGTATATAAATTGATGGGGCTGGATAAGATCACGCAAAGAGTGAATACATATAAAGAAGAGAAGGTGCTAGGATATTCCAATATTTAGGAATCTGAAAAAGGAGGAACAATTGCCAAAGAATTTTATAAGGAATGATCAAAGAGGTAGGAGAAAAGCAAGCAAAGAATCCAAGGGAGGAGAAGCATATCTAGAAGAGGAATGCTCAACTGTGTCAAATGCTAAACAGAAGTTGAATACGATGAGGACTGAGAATAGAGCATTGGGTTGCAAGATGGTGGAGCAGGTTGCAAGATGGCGGAGCAATTTCTGTGGAGAGGTGAAGATGAAGGGCTGATGGGTGTGAGCTGAGGAGAGAACAGAAAGCCAAGGATGTGAAAGTAATACATTTCAACAGCTCTTCAGGGACTGTTGCTGCATGGAGAGGCAGAGAAATGGTGTGGGAAGAACAGGTATATGTGGTCTAGGGAAGGTCTTTGTTTTGTTCTATTTCTTAAGATGCTTATAGTCATAAAATGATAGGTGATAGGGATCACCCAGGAGAGAGGGAGAAACTTATATTGGAGGAGAAAGTGGGCTATTTTCAGGAACAAAGTTCTTAAGTAGACAAGAGAACACAGGATCCAGTCCACAGAGGAAGTTCTATCCTAAAATAGGAAAGGAACAGCTCGTCCACTGTAACAGGAGAGAGGGTAGAGTACAGCAGTGTAGATGGATGTGGGCTGATAGATTCACTGGCAGATAGATGAGACACCTCTCTTGGAATTTTTGTTTTCTCAATGAAACAAGAGGAGACATTAACTGTGAAATAAGAGGCAAAATTTCAGGATGCCTCATATGGTAGAATAGAGTTCTCTGGTAGAATAGAGGGACCTGAGTTTCAACCCTGGCTCTGAGGTTTTCTTTCCTCAGTTTTTCCACTAGTCATTGGCATTGAAAGGACATTGTATCTTGGAAAATTTCCAAGAATAGAGCATTGGTTTCTGACTCTACCCCTAAGTCATCTGGAAAATTCTCAAAATTATTTTATCACAGTTCTGTCTTTTCTGTGACTGAGACTCAAGATCCTAAAATTGCAACCTTTTAAACAGGCATTGAATATATATAGCAGTATGTATACCTACTATGTGTCTGAGATTTTGTGAAAAATAAAGAGAACATGGCCCCTCTCCCTATCATACTCCAAGTCTAGTTGGGAGAGGGAGTGGGAAAACATCACAAATGATTATGGCAATATGTAATAGGAAAGAGAGTACAACAGATGGTCAAAATGTAGTAAATTCTTCTGCAAGAATAGCTAAAATTAAAAACCAATGATACCAAGAGGAAAAACAGCCATAGACAAGATGTAAACAAATGGATGTGGTTGTGTTCTAATAAAACTTTATTTATAAAAATAGGCTGCAGGCCTGATTTGATTCATGAGCCATAATTTGACAACCGCTGCTCTATAGCAGGATTGTCTATTGGAAATACAATGTGGGCTACAAATATAATTTTAACTTTTCTAGTAGCCACACTAAAAAAATAAAGAGACATCGATGAAATTAATTTTCATTATATTTGACCCAACATTCCCCAAATGCTATTATTTCAACATTATTATAATGTTTGGCCTTGACAACTTTTAACTTGCATTTGAAAGAGAAATGGGTCTTTAGCCATTTTATAAATAATACCCTTCTGTCTTCATATTTTATGCAGGAGATTTCAATTTTAGCAGTTAATTCTCATTGGGAAAGCTCTATTGGTTTTATTCAATATATTTCTATCTCGAGATTATCTGAGAAACTTTGGAGATATGATCTTCTGTCCACATTGTTCCCAAATATCATAGTTTGTGGTAATAAAACTCTGTTGAAGGGAACACAAAGTCATTAGGCATGTTAAGCCCCTGTAGTGAAATGAGCAGTGGTGGGCAGTTCGATGGCCCTTTCTGATCTTGGCATAATCACAAGAGAGTAGCAATGCCCTTTCTCAGGGTCTCATTGGAACATGGCTCTTACAAAGGAGCCTGTATTATGCTTTTATGGTGCATGAGAGTAAATTCTCAACTTAAACAGATTCTTTATTCTCTTTTTTATAAAAATACAGTCTTGGCTCCTACCTTTCTATTGAATTGCTGTCAGGGAAGGCTTTGCTCAAGGTCAACATAACAAGCCTCTTCACCAGGTACTACAGCTGACTTTAATACATCCGGAGGATTTATGTCAGATTCCAGCCACTAAAAATTGAACTGATAATCGTAGTATTTGGCAGCTGCATTAGCATTTCTGTCTGTGCAGATTTCAACGCCCTATTAACTATTCTGAAGAATCATTTACCCAGTGGGGAAAAGTACCAAGTTGAGTTAGAGATTGCTCCCTACCCACCACAGGCAGTATCATAGGAATTTCTATTGCTGTCTGCGTGGGGAAATTAACCAGGGTGGCAGATTGCTTTGACTCCTAATGAATATGAATGCACAAACATGAAGATTTCAAAAAGCAACATTAGGAGCACAGAGAGAGAGAGGGAAAAAAACATGCTTTGATGTGAGATCCCTCTGTGAAGGTCCCTGTGAGTAATTTTCTTGGAACAGAGTGAATAATTTCCTGCACTTCCAGAGAACATACACTCTGTCCAGGATGCCTCCCAATAGGACCTGGAGTGCACGCCTACTTTACAAGAGTCGCTCTCTCTTCAGGTATAAAATGCTACAAAAAGGAAACCACAATGTTGATAAATAATAATTCAGAAGATGGCATAGAGCAAAGTGAAAAGAAGAGCAGAAGCATAAATCCTCCCCCAAAAAAGCCAATTTAAATATTTTAATAGAAATACAGAACTATTTTAAGTTCCAGAGATGAAAATTGATCATGCTTGGTTTGCTGACTTTAAATGAGCTTTATGAATATCATACGATGAGGCTAATGTATAATTCTAGCAACTAAGTTGTACAGGAGAAATAGAGGCAGCTACTGTAATAGTAATGCTATGGCCAATAAATACACGTATCTTTAAAACAAAGTAGTGAACTTTTTCCTCGATAATTTCAAATGATCATCCATTAAACTAAGAAACAACTAACAAACCCTCTGAATTGGCACCTTGGGAAGCAAATCAGTACTTGTGGGTCAGCAGGCTGACCTCAGTGCAGCACTCTGCACTCTTCAATGACTTTTTTACCCCATAAGGTGCTCCATTTACTGTTTTTATATGTTCCAAGCCTCCCAGCACATTGCTCTACACAACAAAGAATTATTACTGTGGGAATGTTCCAGAGGAATTATAAGAAATGCAGATCTGATTCTTAATGGCTGAACATTTATTGAGGCCTGTTTTTTTCTACCCACACTTACAGTCTTAACTCAAAAGGTTGGGTCCTTCTCCTGTCATATCTCTAACTCATATATCTGCCTTCCTCTTCCACTTTTAAGGACTCATGTAGTTATACTGGCCCAGATGAGTAATCCAGGAAACCTCCCATTTCAACACCCCAAGGTCCATACCCTTAATCACATCCACAAAGTCCTTTCTGCTGTGTAAGGTAACATGTTCATAGATTCTGGGGACTACAACATGGATATTAGAGGCCATTATTCTACCTACTACACCATCTCTACTATAGAAAGCTCTGTAGTCACGAAAAAGAAAAATATAAACCTAAATTACTCATGCTGACAGACCTCTAGCACACAAGTGAAAAAAAAAGAATTCAGTTGTTCTGATATTGCCTTATACTAACATATTGTATTATATTACATTATATCATTAACTCATCAATTTAAACATACAAAAATTATTGTAAATTTAAAACAGAATATATATACACATATATTTTACATACATATTATGCATACATATTTATACATTTATATTACACATATATGTCTGTAAATATCTAAAAATTAAGCTAACAAATGAACACCAAAATCTGGACACCATCTGAGAAGGGGAGAGGGCATATCAAAGGACTGATGGGGCTCTTCACAGTTTATTCCATATGCTTGTGTATTTTTAATTTACTAGTAAAAATATACTTGTACATTAATTATGCTCTTTCAAAAAATGCAGAAACATTATGTTATTGTAAAAAAGAAAGATAAATGAAGCAAAGCTACTCTCATGAAAGTCGGAGTAAGAAGCTATAAGTCCTGTTCTCTAGGGCTCCTCATGCCCTAGTGCTCTTCTAAGTATAATAATCATATAATTTATCATTTCACTGGGACCCTGCTGGGAGTGAAGAGGAACGCTATCAATAATGATGCCAGAACGATAAATAAGTGCAGACTGGGACTCTGTTGGTCACTTACTTCTTAGGAAGTAATTGCTCATCTCCCCACTAGAATGTCAGCTCCAGGAGAGTAGGGACGTGATCTGGGATGCTCACTGCCTAAGAGCAGTGGCTAAAAAATAGGATTGAGATGGTTGTCTTGCCCAGATTTTAGATTAAAATATTACCTTTGTCTTATTAATTTTTAGGAATTTTTCCCAACTTTCAATGATAAAAATATTCTTTTATATTTATATTTCAATTATTTGTATGTTATTTTATTTGATTTATCTATTAAGTCAATCTGGAGTTTACTATGTGTAATTTTAAGTTGAGCTGTTTTTATTTTATTTTGTTCAAGGGATAGCCCAGGGGTACTATTTATATTTTCCTTACTGATATAAAATACTTTTATAGTGTATCTAATTCCCATATAATTATGTCTTTTTCCAGTCTCTTCTCTGCCTTCAATCTGTTGCATGTTGGCTGTTCAAAGACCTTACCTCCTAAATAAGCACAGCCTTAGGAGGTATTTTTAACTTGTAGTGCAAATCTTCTTTATTCTTCTATTGTTATTTACCTTTTTGTAGGTCATTATTATACATTTATCTGTTTTGTATTCGAATCTTCTAGAGAAGATTCCATTTGAGAACTGCAAAAAAAATAAATTGATCTATCCTTCTCATTTACCAATGAGAAATTGGGGAACTAAAGAGTTATAATTATAAAAAGACATGCCCATCAAGCAGGTAGAGCTGTTAAGGAACTGTGCTGTCTGATATAACAGCCACGCGTGGCTATTTAATTGTTTTCTTTTAGAAACGGAAAACTCTGTTGCCAAGGTTGGAATACAGTGGACTGACCATAGCTCACTGTAACCTCGAATTTAAATATAAAGTTAAATAAAATTAAAAATTCAATGTCTCAGCCTCATTTGGTACATTTTAGGGGCTCAAATAGCCATATGTGGCAATTGTCTACCATATTAGACAACACAGATTTAGAACTTTTCTATCACTGCAGCTATTTCTATTGAATAGCACTTAGTTAGAAATTTGGGACTATGGTTTGGGAGAGATCTCAGACCTCTCAGACCTGAGGTCAGTAACAAATTTGGGCTTCGTCTGCATAGACACGACAGCAAAAGTTAATCAAAGAATAAGACCATCAAGGAAGAAAGTACAGAGAGAAGAAAAGCAAACAAGGACACATCCTTGGCAGAGATTGGGGGAGGTTCCTGCATTAAGGGAGCGAGTGACAAAGAGAAGATTCTAAAGAGAGGAGTCAAATCAGAGTCTTGCTACAAGAATTGAAGCCATATCCCAGTGGCTCGAGGAAGGTAGACCTTCAAAGGAAAAGAAGAGTTCAACCATGCCAAACGCCTCAGACAATCATACAGAATGATAACCAAGATGTAGCTTTTGAGTTTGACAGCGGGATGATCAATGACAATCTGCAAGTGGCTGCTGTCTTCTTTTGCAGACCTGAGACAAGGATTTGAGTGAAAGAAGTATGATATGGTGGTGATCCCAGGAAGGACAGCAAAAGCCCTTGAAATAGCAAAAAATGTGCAGGAACTGTCAGCAAAGCTCTGATGACATTCAAGATGGACTGAGAGGATTATGGAGGGGGTGGGGTGAGTACTGACAGCATCTGCTAGAGTTGGGTTCAGGTGCATGGCAACAGAAACTGAGTTTCCCTTGGTCCTCACCAAGGCAGAATATCAGAGAAAGAATCCAATTTTATCAGCCATGACTACCAGCTGTTCATACAGAACATCCAGATCTTGCAGAGTCTGTCCAGGCATCTGATAAAGGCCACCTCATTCCACCGGATCCCACTCTACATATGCTGGATGCTGCCACATCCTCTTGAACACCAGAAGCCTGTCCCTGTTCTTAGAGAATTCTAAAGTCAGTTCACCAGACCCCCCCCCCGAGTTCCAGCAATGAAGTGTTTTCCCCCCTTTATTTTCAATCTACAGATATGATTATTAATCATCCCCATTATGACTTTTCATCCTGCTAAAAGAATAGTTTCTTTAACTGCAGTAACCAAACCTGATCATATGAGGGAGAAATAAACACCTTGAGCATGGTTCTCTTTGTGCACCACCAACAGTGCGCCCCAGTGCCAGCATTCCCAGAAGCAGACCTCGGTCACACCCCAAACAGAGGAGCCAGGCAGGATGGTGCAGGGGGCAAAGCTGCAACTTGGGCCACTAAGCTGGTCTTACCTTTGCCTCTATTGGCCCAAATGACATTTAACCAGTCCTTCCATTTCATTTCTTTGATGGATTGCTTAAAAAATTGTCCCAATGTCCCCATCTCTTCCTGTATTCACATCCTTAGCAATGTAGCCTTTCTGCTATTTTCATCAAGAGGTGAAGTCTACTCCCCTTCCCTTTAAATCTGGTCTGGCTTTGTAACTTAACTTGCCAACAGAATGAAGTAGAAATGATGGCCTCCAGAGGCCATGCACACATCCACTCACTCTCTGTGATCAAGCCTGGGGGTCTTCCCGAAGGATCTCCCCAGCTAAGAGCCAGCCTGTGCATGAGGCCGTCCTAGACTAGCCCACCCCCACTGACCTACCAGCTGACCACACACACGTGAATTAGCCCAGGACCCAGTTCTAAATGGGACAAAAAGAATGTTCCAGCTGACCTGTAGACTCAAGAACATGAAAAAGACTTCACATTTTAAGCTACCGAGTTTGGAGTGGTGGGTTAGACAACAAAAACTGATATAATCTCTCTGGGCCTCGAACTTGTTATCTACAGAGATGAGGACTAAATGAAATAACCTCTAAGGCCCATATCGCTTTGTATATTTTTCTAACTAGCTTCATCATTCTATGATTTTCAGCTGAAATGAAAAACTTCAGAGGATGTATTAATTTGCTGTACACTAGAGAGCCGATGGGCATTAGCTGCACCGTATGTGTGCATAAGCATCCAGGTACTTGGATGCAGCATGCAGCACACAGATGGGCTGGGGGAGGGAAGCAGAGAGCACATTCAGGAGTGCAGGATCCGAAGTACCTGGTTCCCTGTGTATTAAATCAGTCACCATTCTGCCCTCACACTCCAACCTTCTCCTCACCACAGGTCCACGTAGATTTTGTTTGTGAAATGCATTTTGATTGCTTATATTGATTTTGCACCCAAACCTCTCCTTTTCAGATATGGACAAGACTCTTTTAAGCTTTAACAATTAATTGCCTGGGATTTATATGACCAAATGCATTAAGCCTGTAGAAAAATCTTTTGGCCTTCTTTAAAAACAGAACAAAAATGTCCCACTGTTTGCTTAATGGAACAGAATAGCTTCCACCCAAAAGCTTGCTCAGGGCCCAAATGATGCCTATAATAGTCTGGGAGTACTATTGACCTAGCTGAACACATCTACACGTGCCAAGCTTGCCTACTTTTTTTTTTCCCCTCCTGAGAGGGGCCATTTAAAGGCACCAAAGTATTAGGTTCCAATTTCAGTTACTCACTAACTGTGCAAGTTGGAACAAATTACTTAGCCTCTCTGAATATTAGAGAGGGATAAATACAGTGGGAATCATATGGACAGTATCATAAGGTTACTGCAATAATTAAATGAGATGCACATGGAAACAGCTTGAAATATTGTCATTTGCTCAGTTAATATTCATTTTTTCTATGCTATGTATTAATTCATTTCCTACACATCATTCAATGTCTGGCTTAAATGAAGCCCCTTTTATAAAGTCTTTATTCACAGTGTCAGCTCATGTTAAATTATTTTCCCCCCTCTCTTATTTATTCAAGTAAATTTTCTGAGTCTGAGCTAGGCCCAGGGATATCGTCATCAGCAGAACTGTCCCTGCCACATGGAGAGAGGTACAATAAATAAAAAATATGGTGTATGATTAATTCAACTCATCACGATGCAGGCGATCCAGCAGTGTTAGGGGATATTGTGGGAATATAGAAATATTTATTGTGGGAATAAACCAGGGAAGTCTTCCCAAAAAGGTACCATTGAAGCTAAGTTAGACATGGAAGCAGGTGTTACCCCTGAGCTGGAAAGAAGGGTCTATTTCAGCCAATCTGAACTCCTGACTTAATGTTCTTTCCAAACATACTGATCGGTACCTCAACTATACACTAACCTATGAAATTTTCTAATAGGTTCAGTTGGTGTGTCTCCCCAATTAAATTTCACATTCACTTGGGGCAGGGTCTACATATTCTACTTTATTTTTGTTTTTTTTAAATTTCTCTCTAAAGCTTAATATAGTGCCAGGTAAATGTTAGTACTCAAATTGTTGATTGGTTGAGAACAAAAAATAGTGACGTTATTTATACTGATTAATCCTAATTTGTAAGACATCTCACACTGACCTATGAATTAATTACCATTTTTTATGGTCATTTTTGAAAATATAACACACATTCAGAAAAGAGCGCAACTCAATGGATTTTCACGAAGTGAACATACCCATGTAACAGGCACTCATTTTAGGAAGAATAACATTGCTGCCCACACCTCCAATGTCCCCTCGTATACCTTTTCATCTACTGCCTTCCTAAAGATAACCATTAGCACGACAGCTAGCAACACATTTTCGCTCTTATTTTGAAGTGTATGTACAGTGTGTATTCATTTGTGTCTGGCTCCCCTTACTCAACATTATGTTTCTGAGATACATCCACTTTGTTACATGTAGCTGTATTTTGTTCACTCTTGTTGCCTTATAGCAGTCCATGGAGAGAAAATACACTATTCATTTACTGATTTTGGTCCTTGGGCATGTTGCTCTGAACACTTTTGTATGCATCTTTACATAAAGATATGCATTTATTGTTGTTGAACATATAAGTAGAAGGAAAGTCTCTGGATCATAGGGTCATATATATTTATCCTGACTTTACTAGATAACCGCCAAAAAGCTTTCCAAACCAATTGCACTGATTTTTACTTTCACCAGTCATATGCCTCCTCATTTTTAAAATAAGGGCCATTTTGAAAATTTTCTTGGATCCACCCACATTACAGAGCATAGAGCTTGTGCTGTCAGCACTGAGTGATGGGAAGGGTACACATACAGATCTGTGGACTTCTCATAAGCAACCTCGAAGCTCCCTCAGCCTCACCCACCTCTTGGTAAACTTTGGTGGAAAAATATAGCAAGAGTTTCCCGATAGTGTGCGTGTTCCAAGGTGGAATGGATTTTAAAAGGAGTCACTATTTTTCTAGTGCGGCTTGTAAAGACAGGCTGCTTCCCCATTATCTCCCCCATTGATTACGTTAAGAGGAAAAATACTTGTTTGTAGAAGATGGAAAGATAACAAAGTACGAGCTAGGAAATCAGAAGCAAAAACATTTGCGATGTTTCCCCACAACTGTGGTATTTTCTTTGTTCTGTCTCTTCTTCCTCATTTTCTTCTATGCCAGATGCTTTGCCTCGACCTGTCTCACCTGGGGCCAGGGACAGCCTATGTCCCAGCACGTTCTCCTTCTCCTTTAACAGGCTCTGAATAAACAGATTTCTGGCTCAGAATGACGTTGGCTGCCATTATCAGCAGTTCCTTGTTGCTGGCACCCCTGTCAGCTGAGTTAACACATCCATTTATTAAGAAAGATGCTGTTGTTCTGTTGAGAACAGAGCAGGTTGTGAATGTTGGCTTTGTGGCCCTTGGATTTTATCAACATGTACTTGAGATTCATATGTTTTCATGGTGCCTTGAACACAGTAGGAACTCAGAAAGGAATCGTTGTATCTGGATCTTGCCCTGCATACCTGGGAACCAGGCTTATAACATACTGGCTTGCATAAAATGCCCCACATCCCCACCGGACTGCCAGCCCCCAGAAGTAATAGCCGCACCACACATGCAGTAGAGTGGCAGGCTCAAAGAGACACTCCTTAGATATGTGTCAAATTCTTACTAATAATTAATGCCAGTGAGCAAGAGAAAACATAAAATGATTTAGATGACTTATAGATAAACAGAAACCCAATTGATGAGTTACTTAAATATTCTTTCTTCATCCAAGATACCAGCTGGCATTCAGCCTCAGTTCAAAAATGGACACAGGGTATATCTCCAGGTATAGGTTTTGAAGTAGAAGAGCAACACAGCAAGGACTATCTATACGTATGATAAGAGTTGCTTCTTAATATTGTGTCGGACATGTTTTTAACCCACATAGATAACAGTTAGACAGGCTTATATGCATCTTTGAAGTATTGGATCCCCCTAATCAGCTTCCCTCCACTATCCAATAGAACCAACCACCTCACTCATATTCCAAAATGATCATAAACCAAATTGCAAGAGTTTCTTGACATATTTTAAAGTGATAATATAACCACATATTATTTAATCAAGTTCATTTCACATTTATTGCTAAGGGATATGAGGACTGGCCACGCTCCCCAAGCAGATTGTAAAGATCTCTTGATCTGGGCTTGAGGGAAAAAAAAAGCAAAATGCAAAGGCCATCTGAGATGTTGCCTCTGGAAAAATAAAAATAAAAATGTATCTTAATTTGACTCCCCCATTTTGACATCCTATTTGGGTCCATCCTATTTCACCACCAAGATAAGTAAATGGCATCAGTATTTGTTTAAATGAGGCTCAGAAGCATTTTCCTGTTCCAATACTTAATGTTGCATTTTCCCTTTAAGATGACTGCAGATAATGGCACTAAGATTGTTAGATCAGCACAGCATCAGAACAAGGACAGTGGTAAGAACACTGCACTGCAAGAGAACGCAGGGACTTCAATTCCCATGCCTCCTTATTAGTTTGCCATGAGTCATTGACCACCTATCACCTCTTGTTCTAACCTTGTTTTGCAACGTGATTTGTCCACACTTATTTATTAAGGATATTACATTATTTACAGCTTGTTCATCGACAGTCTGTCTCTAAAAGTGACAGAAAAACAATATAATTTGTTGTCCTTCCTAAATATCTAAGGAGAAAAAGAGAAGATATTATGCAAAGCTTTTTGAAATTCACAAATGAGGTGGGATAAAAATCTCTACAGAATTTATAAAGTCTACACGATGCCTTGATGCCTTTGATCTTGATGTATTACAATCCCCATCCCCACTCTCCCGTCTATAGTGATACCTTCAATATTTTACTGAGCTGGGTTAACACACAGCTCACAATTTTAAACTGACAAATCTAAAAGCATAAATTTTGGATGCTTTTTGCAAAACAGCAAGGCTGAGGACAGACTGTACATTCAGAGTATTATAGCTCGTCCTAATTCATGCCATTTCTATACACTTTTATTTTTTTACACTTTGGAGGATTTGGGGGCATATTTCAAACAAATATCAGTGCTTTGTGTTTATGCCGTGCAATAAAGAATATCTGGGTCCCTCTGTAAGAGAATATCTGTTTCCCAAATCGTCTCGGTTATGGTGAGAAAACGGATTCTATTTTGAGCACAAGTATAAAAGTAACCTCACAAAGAAACATTTAAAATTTGCTCATTTGGGACTTGGTAGGGAATTTCCACTTATTTATTACCGAAGTGAACTCCGTCCACAAGTGGGTACCGCGTGACAGGGGATGCAAGGAAGGTTGGCTGCCTCCAAATATTTCCCTCTCTCCCCGACACCTTGCTCCTCCCAGGCCTATGGGAGCACATGGCATTTAACCATTGGAAAACCTAGATTAAAGAAAACCATCTCTGGAGTTAATTCCCCATTATAATGTTAATGTCTCTGGGAGTCGTGACCAACTCTACATGGGAATGGCTTAAATTAGTTGAGAATTAGTTTTCTTTTAAAGAATACAGGAAGGGACAGAGCATCAGGGAGTAGCCTGGGATGTCAGACTCAGTGGTTAGATGTCTCTGAGTAGGGGAGTATGGTGAATGTGGCAAGCAGAGATGACAGCTATGTGTCAATGTTGTCATCTCTCCTCCCTCCCATGACCAAGGAAGACATTCTTATCAACCATGGGCCTCCTCTCCTCTCATCAGATGTGTCCTGGACTCCTTGTCAACACTACCAACTGCCACTACTGACCAGTGAGAGTTGGCATGTGGTTGAAATTATGCACCACCTGCACTCTACCAGAGGAGTCAACAAAAGGGCGGGAGGGATAACAAGAGTGGGTTTGACTATAAAAGGCACAGGAAAACAAGACTTGCAACTGGCTTGAAAGCTATGCTAATAGGAACAGTGACCACAACAACACTAGCATGCCATTTATTAAGTGCCTACAGTGTGCCTGGTATTTTGCTGTGTGCATTACTTAGAGCAGTAGAAAGCATAGGTGTTAGATATACAGTCAGACTGTCAGAGTTTGAATCTTGGCAAAAGAAGGCTCTTTGCTTTCTATTACATATAACAGAATATGTGAAGCTGGGTAATTTATAAAGAAAGAAATTTATTCATTACATTTATGGAGGCTGAGGAGTCCAAGGTAGAGAGGCTGCATCCAGTGAGAGTCTTCTTGCTCGTGGGGACTGTCTGGGGAGTCCTGAGGTGGCACAGGACATCATGTGGTGAGGGGGCTGAGTGTGGTAGCCCAGGTCTCTCTTCCTCTTCTTATAAACACACCAGCCCCAGTCCCATATTAACCCACTAACCCATTAATCCTTCAATCCATGAATGGATTAATCCATTCATGAGGGCTATGTCCCTTCAATCACCTCTTAAAGGCTCTAGTTCTCAATGCTGCCATGTTGGAGATCTAGTTTCAATATGACTTTTGGAGGGGGCAAACATTCAAACCATAGCTGGTACCTACAGATTTCACACCTTATCCCTTGTCTGCAAAATGGGGATAATAATGTTTATAGCCTCATTGGTTGGTCGCAAGTATAAATGAGATAATCTATTGAATGCCCTTGGCATACTGTCTGGCTATCAATCAACGTTAGCTCATTCTTGACATGTGATCAACACTCTACAGAAGATTGCTATGGTGTAACATTATTTCTTAAATCATAAATTGGAGTGTTTTCTGTATTTTTCTCCTTCCTTTCTTTTCTCATGGGTACTTTGGGTGCAGAGATTCTATTCCCACCCACATCAAATGGGGTAAGCATTTAAAGATGTAAATGCCTAGCAGATATCTTACTTACCCTTTTTTTCCTCTCCCAGAAACAAGAAAAGCCTGGGGCTTCTAGCAAGGCAGAGAAGCATTGCAGGGGCCTCTTCAAATCAAAAGAAAATGGCTGGAGGGATCAGGTGCACTCAAAACGTGAAATAGAAAAAGAATCTTCCTTAAGGAGGTCCAAGACCAGGAGCAGAAGGTAGAAGGGCTAATAAGGAAGGATGTCCTGATTCACAAAAGTGCCCCTGAAGAAAAGGTGGGAAACTTGAAATATTTTTGCAGAAGATGGTAGGAACGAGAGAGAGCTATGCCTCCTTTCTTTTCCTCTCCACTTTCCTGTGTTCCAACAAAATGGAACAAGCAGAATCTGTCACTATATGTGGGACAGTGGATATGGCTGTATGGCCTATAGACCATAACCTATAACAATGCTGTCCAATACAAATATAATGTAAGCCACATATATAATTAAAAATTTTTCTAATAGCCACATTTTAAAAAGTCACAAGAAACAGATAAAATCAAATTAATAAAACATTTTAATGTGTCTCAATATATCCAAAATGTTACCCGTTTAACATATAATCAATATGAAATCAATTATATCAAGTCTTTGAAATTCACTATTTATGTTAATGTTAAACTTTAAGCACACCTCAGTTTGGAGAAACCATATATCAAGTGTTCAATGGCTGCATGTGGCGGTTCCTGCCTTGGATAATGCAGGTCTATATTCTTCAAAACTACCCCAAAACATAGAAGGCATCATCTGTTTTACAGAAAAGAAAAATGTGGTCAGAGGTGTACATGACTGGGTCAGGAATTCATATTTTAAACCAGTTCTGTCTCACTCCAGCCTCTGTATGATTTATTCAACCTACACTAATCCCTTGGGCTTCTTCATGAGAAAATGGAAATAATACATACCTCTCTCAGAATGTCAATGAGACCAGTGAAATTAAAGAAATAAAATTCCTTAATTTGGTGGGCTATGTTCACCACAAATATTCTATTGCTATCACTATATCAATTTTACTTTTTGCCAAAAATCTTCTTTGCCCTTTTAAAAATAATCTGTTAAGCATCAATACTGTCACAGATGCTTATTTTGGGGGCAAGATGGTAGCAGTCTGCTTCTCTAAGCCATGCAGGAAATGTCCTAGGCCACAGCATGAACTGTTTAATAACGTGTGACTCCAGTGGAGCAGATCTTGGATGTGGCCCATTATCATTCTCACGGGAAGTAAATTTTCTTTAGCAGGAATCGTTGAGTAGTGTAGAACTTTCAAGCTACATCCTAAATGGCCAGAGATGGTGGTGGGGGTGGGCAGGCAATAAAAGGCTGGAGACCTCCCTGTGATGTCACCCACCCACCCTGTACATTTAGAGAAGCTCCTTTGCTCACCTCCTTTATGATTTTTTTGCCAGCGGATGGGAGCCCAAAATGGCAAGATCATGTTTACTGCAGCCTCAGATTCTCAGATTCCTGAGAACCCCAAAATTGTGATTTAGAACCTCACTCAACCTAATGGATATGTGTAATATAAGACAGGCTCAAGAGAAATTTTTTTTTTAAATGAAGATATCAAAGTCTCATTTTACTAATGAGAAAACTTTGATTTAGTGAGAATCAAAGTGAATACCCCAAGATCACATAGCCTGTAAACATGAGAGAAGGATTAGAAATCTCCTGATCTTCAAAAGAAAATTGTCAGCACAGAAAATGGGAGAAGTTATTTGCAATACTTATATCGGATAAGGGACTTCTGTCCTGAATATATCAACTCCTACTAATCAATCAAAATGACAGCTAATCCGATAAAAAGGAAAATGGGCAAAAGACTTGAACAGACACCTCATGAAATACAAATAACCAGTAAACAATTTGGTGGGCTGTGCTCATCACAAGCCATGTATACAAATTTTAATAGTGGCTTTCGGGATAATTGCTAAAACCTGGAAATAACCCAGATGTCCATTAATGACCGAGTGGATTAAATATACATACATAATGAGTGCAATGCGCACCGTCTGGGGGATGGTCATGCTTGAAGCTCTGACTCGAAGGGGAGGGAGGGCAAGGACAATATATGTAACCTTAACATTTGTACCCCTGTAATATGCTGAAATAAAAAAATAAAAAAAGAATGGAAATGAGAAGCAATGAAAATTGGGCAAGAGAAGCCAGAAACAATAAACATTTGTATAAGTCTACCTATATAAAACAGGCAAAAGTAACCTATAATGTTAGAAGTCAGGATTGTGGTTCACAGAGGGGTTGGTAGGCAGTAACTAGAAATGGGCAGGTGGGGTGGGAGTGTCTAGGGAGTGGCAAATATTTCTTGCCTAGGGGTGAATTACATGAGTGTACTTTATTTTTGAAAATATACCCAGCTTTACACTCACGATAAGTGTACTTTTATCTATGTGTGTTATACTTTAATGAAAGACTTTACTAAAAGAGAATAAAATTGCTAGAATCCTCCCCAAACTAGTTGTTTGTCTTGACTAGTAGATTTGGAAAATTTGAACTTTCCCCTGCTTCCTACTCTTCACCCCAATGCATTTCTGACCCTTCCACTTAACAATTTCAAACAATCTAATGTCTCTGTTGGCCATGACCATAGTTCAGGAAAAATGTCCTCTGGTGATTAAAAGATCAGTTTAATAAAGTACCTCATTGAATATTTTAGGAAAGGGAATTACATTGAGGTCACAAAAGCCCCAAAGCCTTGATGAATTAGTATCAGGGTGACAATCACGTTTAGAACATTTCTTCCTTTCTCTCTTATAACCCCGATTCTCCCTGAGGTTCTCAAGCAAAACTCTGCACCAGATATTTTGCACAAATAAAGCAATAAGGATTAGATTTATCACCCTGTTGCCTGCATGTTATATAAAAGGGAATGGTGAACTGGCATTGAGAAAGGAGACTGACTTCATCTTTGGGGTCCCATAGTCTTAGCCACCTCCCCACAATGTTAAAAACACAAACTGTGCTGTTGACAATATTTAGGAGAGTTTCCGTCCCAGGAGAAGTGTCTGCAGTGCCAAAACGGTGCTCCAGGGTATAGTTCTGGAGATTTCCAACAGCAACAGGGACTTGATAAATTTACTAAAGGTCTAGGGTTTGGTCCTCAACCTTGCAAGAGAAAAACTACAGTGGTGGTATAATATGTAGAGAATGCCCACCCTACCGAGCCCCAAACCTGCAGAACCTGACCTCACAGATGGCAGAAAGGAGAAAAATGAGTCAGTGATTGACCACAAGCAGGAGAGCTATGGGGAGACTATGTCTCAGCCCAGAAGAAAGTCTCTGCAAAAATAAAGGCTGCACGTGCTGGGGTAGCAGTTGACAACAGCAAGTTCAGATCACCCCACCCCATGACCCAGGCTGCTCAACTTGCAAGTGTGAGACCACCATATACTGTTATGTCCTCATACTACAGGTATTAAGGTTCTATGTAGAGTAAAAAAATTCAGAGCTTTCCCCCCATAGAGTCCATTGCAGACAGACTAGAGGTAGACGTGAAGTGACGTGGCTTCCACTGCTCATGTGTCATTGCTTGTAACAACACAGCTGCCCCAAGAGCCTGCCTTTAAAGCATTCCATTTTTAATAGCTTTATTGTGTTATAATTGACAAATGTATACTGAATATATTTAAAATACGTAATTCGATGTTTTGGCATATGAAGACACTGAGAAACTATCAGCACAACCGTAATAGTGAGCATGTATTTCACCCTCAAAAGCTTCCTCTTGACCTTTTAAAATCTATCCTTCTTGCCCCATTCCTGAACACTGATCTACTTTCTGTTCTATAGATTTTTTTTTGTATTGTCTAGAATTTTATACAAATGCAAATAGTATGAAAGCACATATAAGATTTGAGATATATCTGTGCTGTTTTATTTACCCATTGTTTGTTCATTTTCATTGTAGCATTGAGGCATGCCACATGCACACTGCATGCATGCATCCACACACACAGCTTTAAACCCCGTAGCGGAGACAACAACTTTGAGAGAAAAGGCTCTGAGAGACGTGAGACTGAATCCTTGAAGAAGCTAGAGCCAAGATCCCCATTTCAACTGACACAGGAGAAGACATTAGAAAATGCTTGACAAAACTTCCTTCCTTTCTCCAGCCTGCAAGAATTCCACAGCCAATGGGAAGTAAAATCGTCCAGGAAAATCAAGAGAATTAGACCATTGGTTACTCTCCACCCAGGGGTAAGGCCATGGTGGAATAGAGGCACTTAGGAAAACCCTTAGAGTTGGGGATCCCAGAATACAGGGAACCAGCTAGAAACTCAGCTATTTCGGTAGTACTAGCCTGGGGCAGCAATGACAACCACATGTATCCATGTTAATGGCGGCAGGGAGGTACCGAGAAGCAGCACAAACACCCACTCTGAGAAGCAGCACAGGAAATCCCAAAATTGAATGTGAAATCCCAAGAACTGCTTTAGAAAAAGCTGCATGATTAAATTTACCCTGAACTAACTGGGATTCATGGCTCTCTAACTAGAAATTAAGTTTAGTTATATAAAAGAATAAGTTACATCTTGCACAGCTAAGCACTCAGCTTGAGAAAATCGCACCTATTACATGATCTGGTGGGTGTATCTAAATGATTATAATCTGGATGTTGATTCCTATTAATAATAATAAAGCTCGTGAAATAGTAACAGAAAATTTTAAAAATGATAACAATTTTAGAAATGCAGATATTTTCTGTATTTTTCTGCATTTTTATTGTGTTTTTCTGTATATGCTTGCCCACCGCAGGTATCATCTTTGCTTTGCTCACACTCCCATAGGATCTGCCCATGGGATCGAATCAGGTCCCCAGGGCTCGCCGCTCCTAACGCTGCTCCAGCCGCCTCTGCTTCCTCGCTCTCCCTAGACTAGCCCTTCCCTCTGCTAGGAATCCCTCTGATAGCTCTTCTCAAGGCTTTCTCCCTCAGACTTTTAATCAAAAGTCCTCTTCTCAAACAAGCCTCCTGATTTAAAATTTCACCCTCTAAAGCATTCCCCTTGCAGCGGCCCCAAAATATATGCACTGCATGTGGCTTATTGCCCAACTCCCCCACCAGGATAAATGCCCTGGGAGGCCATGGATTTAGGTCTGTTTTAATCACTATTTCATCCTCAGCGTGCAGAATACTGCAAGATATAGACAGGGCCCTCAGTAAATATCGGTTGAGACATGTCTTCCAGGAAGACGGACACCCAAATCCATCGCCACTGCCTTCTCTTCCTCTAGGCAAAGACTCACAGGTGAATGAATTGCAATTGGTGGGAGGAGTTTTCTCTGGTGAGTCCATGGTCAGATGCAAAGGTGGATTGATAACAAGGCTCTGAGAACCACAGCATCTGTCCGCAACCCAGGATTTCGCCTGCCTCTTCTGGTCACACTCCTCCAAAAGGGTCCTGAGCAGTTACCGCCCACATTACTATCTGTCTCCCACGCCCACCCTCGGCCAAACAGAGGGTGCAATTCACAGAGGCTGAGACGTGTTGCCTTCCCAACACCCAGGATCCTGCGCTCGGTGCACCGTGTTGAATTGGATCTTCCTTTTCCAATGCTTTTAAGATAGACCAGCTCCCCTCTGGTGGGAAAAGTCTGTCTTTGGATATATTATGGTGCTTAATCATGTTTCAGTCAGATATTGGGACTCTGGATGCTATTACAATGCTTAAATTTCTCGACTCCAGTCCATTGTAATTCGAGTTTAATTCTGGAAAGGCCTTATTAATTTTAAACCTGTGGGGGAATATCACTGTAGCTCCAGAGAGTGTGTCCTCTAACTACCAAGAACACTACTAGAAAATATAAAGAACCATGTACAAGGATTAATGAAAATAATAACAATAATTGAATCTAATCATCTTCAATCATGTGCCAGAGAATGTTATAGCCATTTACATATAGTAACTTAGTTAATATAATAATCATATGAGGTAAGTGCTGTTACCTATTCCATTTCATAGACAAGGAAACCGAGGTTTAAAGAAATTAGGTAACAGTAAAATTGCATAGCAGTGAGTGGCGGATCTATTATAGCATAACATATAATAATAAAAAATTAGAAAAAAAGGGCAATATTAAAAATATTTAACAACAGAGCAGTAACATACATTACTACATTAATCAAAACATATAAAAGAGAAAACCTGGCCGGGCATGGTGGCTCACACCTGTAATCCCAGCACTCTGGGAAGCCAAGACAGAGGATTGCTTGAGCTCAGCAGTTCAAGACCAGCCTGAACAAAAGCTACACCCATCTCTAAAAATAAAAAAAAATAGAAAATTAGAAAATAGAAAAATATTTTCTAAAAATAGAAAAATTAGCCAGGTGTGGTGGCAGGTACCTATAGTCCCGACTCACTTGAGCCCAGGAGTTTGAGGTTGCAGTGATCTATGACGACACCACTGCACTCTACCTGGGGTGACAGAAGAAGATTCTGTCTCAAAAAAAAAGAAAAGAAAAGAAAGCGACTACGTCTTTGGTGCCCAAAGTTTTGTTGCAGCCACAGACAGATTGTGCACCTTGACTGCTGGCACTGGCATTACCCACATGCTCCAAATCCAAAGAACTGGGACCTCAGCTGCAACCAAACATGTCCCCACCAATACCCGTCACCTCTGTTCTACAGCCCCAGCCAACATGGGCAGCTCTGCAGCAGGGATAGGAATGGAAAGGTAGGCACAATGGTGAAGTTTCTATGGGTCACCATATAGAGTTACCAAAAAATAGAAAAAGATCAAGAAGGGTGCACATCTTAGTCCATTGTTGTTGCTTATAACACAATACATGGAACTTGGTAATTAATTTTTTTCAGGTAATTTATTTTTTTAAAAAAATTATTTCTTATAGTCATGGTAGCTGAGAAGTCCAAGGTCAAGGAACTGCATCTGGGGAGAGCCTTCTTGCTGATGTGGACTCTCTGCAGAGTCCCAAGGTGGCACAGGGCATCACATGGCAAGGGTGCTGAGCATGCTAGCTCAGGTCTCTCTTCCTCTTCTGAAAAAGCCATCAATTTCCCTCCCATCGTAACCCCTGAATTCATTAGTTCGTAAGGGCAGAGCCTTCATGATCCAATCACCTCTTAAAGGCCCCACCTCTCAACACTACCACATTGGGAATTAAGTTTCAACTTAAATTTCAATGGGGACATTTAAACTACAACAATGCACATAAAACTAGTTACCAGTGGTTACCTCCAGAGATTAGGGGAGGTGGACAAAAAATATTTCAAGACCATCTGAAAACATTTGAAAGCGTATATGTACATGGATTACTTTCATAAATAATGTTTCACAAATAGAAAGATTTCAGAAGTTAAAATTTTTCATTAAAATTACTTTTATAAAGCTATCTAGTTAGCAAGAGAAAAATTGATTTTTTAAAGATGAATATCTGTTTTTAACACCAAATTCATTCCATGGATGCACACTGTCCTCCTCTAATCTAATATTCTTTGCTATTATGATCTGGATAATGATTTAACCGCAGCTCACAGTATTAGCATGGAAGATTATGTGTTGTATTCAGCTATTGATTTATTTTAAAATATTTTTAATGAGCAGGTACTATATGCCAGGTGAGGGTCAAGGTCATGCAGATAAGGAGTGAACAGACAAGATTTCACCCCTGCTTACGTCCCATAAATGGAGTTGGAGATTTTAGAAGTGAAAAATAAAATGTATATTTTTTGTCACATGGGGTTCTCACAAGCAAGCAGAATAGTAAGGTTAAGAATTCAAGGAAGGAGGTAGGGATGTTGCTTACAGATCTAGACTTCTAACCTTATTCAAAGAGCAGTGTGAAACCACATATGAGTTTCCAACAGCTGAGGCATCTGATGAAATTTGTGTTTAAAAAACAAAACAAAACCAGTGGGGCAAGTGGATTTTGAAGAGAGCCACATTTGTCAACCACACATGGTTTTCCAATCTTCATGGGATTAAAATGTAATAAAGCACAGTCAACACTAACACTCAACTGGAAATGATGTGATCCTTCATAATTAGCAAATAATGAAAAAAGGACAATTCTTATCCATAAAGAGGCAGGTTACAGAGTTTGCCATGCAGGTTTAACATGCAATCATAGCAGAAGCACACTCCACCCCACCCCCGATTTTCCCTTGTAACTAGAAGATAATTTAAGGAAAACATCACTTCCATTTTAACTTAGCTTTTGATTTATCATTTGTAGGCATATGCTTAATTGTTTTTTCCTGTGACCCCAAAGCTCCCCAGCTAGCAAATTCTCACCTTCAGTCTTTGCCTGCTTCAGATGATAGGTAAGACCTGTGTTCTGCATGTTCATGCAGGTACTAGTCTACAGGGTTTTGTTCATGAACAAAATTACTGTGATCTTTATCAACAAATGTTTTCTCACCATAAGTTTCTGGTTCTTTGGGCTTTAACATTAAATACCTTTACTTACAATTCAGTAACTCAGTCAGTTTCCCCTTTTTATATGAGTGGGTACTCTGATAAAGGATCTCAGAAGACACTGAGCACGATACCTAAATTATTACACTTCAGGCGTCTAATCAGGTGTGTTAACCAAGTAAGACAGAAATAATGTGCTTTTATCACACAGCTGGCCGATGAAACATTGTGCTTGTTTTATAAGAAATTCCATACGTAAAACTAGAAGCATTTGCAGTCCTTCGGCCATTAAGTCCTATTCATTTACCTAAACATGTGTGTTCATCTCATGTATTTCTCTTTAATAAGGGAGTCTAGAACCAGGGCTTCAAGATAACAGATTAGAGGCACCTGGCACTGGCCTCCTCTACAAAGAAGGACCAAACTATTGAGTACATAATCACATGTTAAATAGAGCATCTGAGAAAGAATACTGAAATTCAGCATGGAAGTGACTAGGAACCTTCTTTGCGTACCTTTTCTGCATAGAAGGAGAGGTAAGCAAAGCAGCTGGTTTTCTGAGATGGGCTTGGTGCCAGGAGAAACTTTCCATCGTGAGGTAAAGGAAAGTGAGAGATCCCTAGCAGTCCACATCCCCACCACAGACTCTTGCAGTGCTAGCCACAATAGAGCCCCTGGCCTTCACAAGCCCTAAGACTAGCACAGGGAGATGCCTGGAGAATATGTGACAGCATTCTTCCAGAAAGGGAGTCTGTTCTGGGTCTCACACACTGCCCATGATCTAGCAGCTGCAACACGGCATCACTTTTGAGAGCTTAACACCCAACCAGACTACATCCTGTCCTGAGGACCAATAGCGCCTGCATCTCCACTTCTGTGGAGCCCTGTTGACATTCCCCTCTATCCCTCTAGAGGGCTGCAGATTGGCAACACCAGCTAAACCCAGAAGTTTGGCCAGGTTATCAGCAATCTAGCCCATGCAGAGTCTTACATCCCAAGGAACAGGTAGTGCAGCATGCCAGGAAGGCTGTCCTCCCCCCAGACAAAGGGTACTGAAGCATACACTCTCCGTAACCTGAGAACCTGCCTGGAACCACTGCCACTGACGGCAACCCCAACACCTCCAGCAGCAAGTCTGCCACCCACCTCAGGGGGCCTAGGGACTGGTTTTCCTACATGCTGTTCCGGGTCGTAGACTACTTCACCTACCACAGCTGAGTGCACCACTGGGGAGACTGAGGATAGGTTCACTCTGCCTGCAGCCTCAGCTGGTGGAACCTGAGCACATTGTCCAAGGTCCTGGAGACCAACATGTCCTACCCACCACAGCCAACACCTGAGTGTGCTATCAGAGGGCCTGAAGACAGGTATGCAGCACCTAAAGCCTCCAACAGCAGGGCCTACATACATCATCCAGAATCCTCAGAATTGGCTCCCTTGGACTCACTAACACCAGTGCTCGCATATCCTGCCCAGGCGCCCAAGGATTGGCATGCTCAGTCCACAGCTACCGCCAGTGGGACTTCAAGTCTGGCCTCCCGTGCATCCCTGTACCCTGCAAAGCCTCACCACAGCTTCTACTAACAACTGTAGCCTAAGCCACTAAGATACTCACAGACACCACTGACGCTGATTACAGCCAAAGAAAGCAATAAAAACTACACTACATGTCCACCAGAATCAAAGATAGAGCACTCTACCCAATCAATACTATAGATACATCTATAGGAAAAAGTCTTCCTCTATAAGATCCAAAATATAAAATTGGAAGAGGTGACTATTACATTAGGCATGCAGATATCAACATAAGGAAACAGGAAACATGATAAAGCAAATAAACATGACACTATCCAAAGGAACATAGTAATTCTCCAGAAACAGATCCCAATGAACAGAAACCTATAAAATGCCTTAAATAAACTCTGTGAGTTTATTTAAGAGAAAAGCTATAAACAACACAAAGAAAGCAGGAAGCAATTCACGATCTAAATGAGAAATTCAACAGAGATAGATACTATAAAAAAACAACCAAACAGAAATCTAGAAATCCTGGAAATGAAGAAGTCAATAAATGAAATTACATCATTTCATTCTGTGACATTCTATGTCATTTCTGGTCATACAAACCAGAAACTCTTTTCCCCAAAGCCAACCATAAAACCTAAAAACATTATCTTTCCCTCTACCCTTCTGTAAAAACTGGCTATTAAAAAAATTATTTGCCCTACCTTATTTGACTATAGTCATATGACTTCATTCCAGAGAGGACCCTGTCCCATACCCAGAAGGAAGAAATGCCTGCCCAAAGAGGTCCAGAAAAATCTAGACACACAGGTCTATCTAGATTTCCCCAGTCAGTACTTATTAGTATTGGATCATACCCTTTTCATCCAATCATATCTCCACACACCTGACCCTAAATGGCCAATTTCCCGTCTTCAGGTCTTCATTCTGAAGGCTTCCATGTATACATGTTAATTAAATTTGGGTGCCTTTTCTCCAATTAATCTGCCTTTTGCAAGTTGATTTTTCAATGAACCTTCAGAAAACCTTCAGCCCAACATACTCGTTTTCATTTTACAAGGTTCAGAAAAGATGAAAACAGTGTAAACACGTTAAGTACTTAGTAATCACTGGGGACCCTCCTATTTTCTTGATAGAGTTTCTAATAAAAGGGAGTTTGAGTTTGCTTTCAGCATTGTCTTAATGGAGTACCCAGTGTGGCAGTCACAGCAGCTCCAGAAAGTGCTTATAACAGTAGCAAGTGATCAGGTGGTGGCCAAAGGTGGTGGCCAAGGCAAAAGAAAGGGGCCCAGGAAACAGGACTGGTTATGTAGTAGGGCCCAGGGCAAAATGAAAATAGGGGGCCTTTGTTCAAAAATGATTGAGAATTTCAAGAGGGCAATGGCAGAGCATTGAGTCAAGTAAGGGGTCCTTCGAAGAAAGCCCCGCCTGGAAGTTCAGGACCAAGCAAGGGATGGCATTGCGCAGGTCAGGGCTCTGCATGATGTCTGAAGGCAGGAAGCTGGGAATTGTTCATGCTGGGAGGAGATTTATGTCGCTCTTCTTTAAACAACCTGGTCAGTCACAAACCCTTTATCCATCTTTTTTCTTGTTTTTCTGTTTGTGAATTAATGGGAGAGGCAGAGATCAGGATTACATTAAAATATAAACAGGGTTATTGTCTGACGCTATTTATTTCTTATAAAAACTAGAGAAGATTCAGCCAAATGGTTAAAATTAACCCATCTGGGGTAGGGCAGAGGGAAGAGGTTATAAACTGCAGATTTTCTGTTGCGACTAGGAAGGAGAATAAGGCCTCTTCAGAAACAGCTGGTTGCCATGGTAAAGAGAGCTTTTCCTCAGCTTTTCTCTTCTGATTTAGAAAAGCAGAACTGAGAAGGGAGCCAAGGAAGAAACTTCAAGTGAAATGGTTGTGCTTGAATCCCATGTGAAGCACCAAGACATGATCTCAGAGGAAGGGGGTAACTGAGTGAGGGACCAGGGCTGGGAGAGGCAGCAGACAGGAATGCAAAGCTCTGAGGAGCTTCCACACTTTGAGATAGCCTTATAATCACAGTGTATTCGGCACAGAGCCTGTGTCCACAGCTGTGCAGGGGACCTTCCATACCTGATTTCATTTCATTCGTATAGCCCCACAGCAAGCTAGCAGAGCACATACTATCATCCTCATTTTGCAGAGAAAGGAACAGGTTGAAAAGGTCACACAATTTGGCCAAAGTCATATTGCTATAAAGCGGCAGACTCCAGCTCTGAATCGTGACAGGGCATGCCTGCTAAAAAAACGAGCAAGTGGAAGAAGAGGAGGAATATGTTACAGAAATCATGGACTTCACAGCAATAATGAAGGTTAAGAGTGTAATAAACTAGGAGAAGATTAAAAGTCTAATTAGAGATAATGGTTTGACATTAGTCCTTACGCCTTAAATATTTTTTGGGTTGATATTTATGTTTTCTTGTATCTATTAGGAATGAGTTTTATTTGGTATTTGCTAAAAGCTCATATCTCAGTTTTTCATCAAAAGAGAGACTGTACACTTTTTTGCATGATACGGAGGCAAATGCTCCATCTAATGGTAGCTCAAGCAGATGCTAAAGACATTTTATACTTTTAACTCACAAGAGGCAGAGTACAGAGGTGTCTGAGTGGGCTAAGTAGCACAAACTATATATGTGATTAAAACCTATTGAATGAATGACCACAAAATGGGAGGGAAAATGAGTATAAAGATGTATGGGGGGAAAAGATCACAGATTTCTTCTTTCTGCCAGACTTGTTGGTATATAATTTCAGCAAACACAATATAAATTTCAAAATAGGTTTCTGTACGATAAATAAGGGTTATAAACCTCGAAGAATGTCTCCTCCTCAAACAAGGATATATCTATATGCATCTTATGGTAGAAGGAAATTGGACAACCCCGAACACTTGTTGCAACTTCTTCATTTCTATGAAAAATTGCTATGCACATTGGTTAAGAATTCTGTGTGGCAACAGAATTTCTATCTTGCCATAGTGTGAGGTTCTCTCCCATCTCAATAATGAGTCAAATGGGGTTACTATCCATTCTTTCTCATTGTAGTTCAGAAAGGGGTCTCAGAACCACCCGTTAAAATGGCTGAACAGGCTCCCATCAGAACAGAGGCACACGATGCCTGGAACAGTGGCTTCAGGGGGCCACACTGTGCCTGTCATGCAGCAGCTGCCCCAAAAGTATTGATGGCTCTTCTTTAGCAGTGGCAAGGACACTGGCCCTTTTCCCCACTATCACCCTGCCCCCAAATAGAATTTTATATATTATTCCCTTAGGACTGTGTTCTCTGGCAGCTCTCATAGTTGAAAAAAGATCTGTCAAACTGGTCCCCACTGAAATGTTAATTGTTGATAATAACATGATGTGTCTCCTGCTCAGGGATGTTTGCATTCTGCAGGGGTCTTAGAAATATCCAGATTTCAGCCAGCACATAGCCCACTGACTCTTTCATGGCTAATATTAAATAAAATGTTTGAACTAAACCTGACAAAAGAATTAATCTCTAATGGTGGGAATTTAGACACCAATACAAGCCGAATATGGAAGATGTTCTTGGACAAGGAAGTTGCCCAAGTATAACTCAAACTTCAGAATTGAGTTAGAGTTAACTTTAATTCTGACTCTCCACCTTTGTCACAAAATCTCATAGACACACATAGACCAATGGAACAGAATCAGGAGCCCAGAAATAAATTCATGCATATAGGGTTAACTAATCTTTGATGAGGGTGCCAAGAATACACAATGGGAAAAGGATAGTCTCTTCAATGAACGGTGCTGGGAACACCAGATATACACAGGCAAAAAAATAAATAAATAAATAAAATGAAATTGGACCCTTACCTTATACAATATACAAAAAGTAAACTCAAAATAGATTAAAAACTTAAATGTAAGACTTGAAACTATGAAACTTCTAGAAGAAAAAGGAATTAAAGCTCCTTGATATTGGTAATGATTTTTTGGATATGATACCAAAAGCACAGACAACAAAGGCAAACATAAACAAGCAGGGCTACATCAAACTGAAAATCTTCTGCACAGCAAAGGAAACAATTCACAAAATGAAAAGTCACTGGGAGACAACATTTGCAAGCCATATATCTGGTAAAAAGTTAATATCCAAAATATGTAAGGAATCTCTACCACTCAGTAGCAAGAAAAAACAAAGTACCCACATATACAATTCTCCTAAGAAGAAATACAAATGGGTACCAGGTTCATGAAGAGGTGCTCAACATCACTAATTTTAAGTGAAAGGCAAATCAAAACCACAATGAGATATATCACCTTACACACTGGAATGACTATTACCAAAAAGACAGAGATAATAAGTGTTGGCAAAGGGGTGGGAAAAGGGGACCCTTGTGTACTGTTAAAGGGAATGTAAATTGGTACAGTCATTATGGAAAACAGTATGGATGCTCCTCAAAACAAATTAAAATAGAATTAGCATATGATTCAGCATTCTTACTTCTGGGTATGCATCCAAAGGAAATAAAATCAGTATCTCAAAGAGATATCTGCATCCCATGTCCATTGCATCATTATTCACAATGGCCGAGATACGAAAACAAATTAAGTGTCTGTTGATGGATGAATGAAGAAAATTTGGTATTATTCAGCCATAAAAAAGAAGGAAATCCTTCCAATTGTGACAATATGGATAAACCCGGAGGACACTATGCTAACTAAAATAAGTCAGTGTAAGACAAAGACTGCCTGATCTCCCTTACATGTGAAACTCAGCAGAGCTAATTCAGAGAATTGCACTCATAGAAGCAGAGAGCCAAAGGGTGGTTGCCAGTGGCTAGGAGTGGGGGAGATGAGGTAAAGGGTAAAAAGGGATCTAATGCACAGCGTGGTGACTGTAGTTTGGTAATACTGTACAATTTCCTTGAAATTTGCTAAAAGAGATTTTAAGAGATCTCACCCCTTACACACACAATAGTAACTGTGGGAGGTGATGCATGTGTTAATTAACTTCATTATGGCAATCATTTCATAATGCATACACATATCAAATCATTACTCTGCACATCTTAAAAATATACATTTTTTTGTCAATCATACCTCAATTAAGTGAAAATAAAATAAAGAAACAAAATCTCTGCCTGACATCCAGATGAAACTCCCACAAAATTTAACCTAACTCCTTTCCTACACTGCCCCATGGAAAATGCATTGCTTCCCTTTATACAAAACTTGTCATATATTTGAGGATTATAGTACTGGATGGAGGGAGAGATTGATTTATTATCCAAGTGAAATATTTACCCACAAGAAGTTCTTCTATGAAGTATAGGGAGCAATCCAAATACATAAAGCTAATAATATTGTTTCAAAGTAACTTATACCACATATTTAGCTGCTTATGTCTTTCTACTAATTAGTTGGTAGTAATTATACAAAAAAAACTTTCAATCTTCATTATGGAATATGTTTCAAGAAAACATGGGCACATGGATTCATTTTTTTTTTAATTGAATGAAATATAACAAAAATTACACTGTACTTGGATTCCAAAGAGCTGATTTTGAGTTCAGGAGTATCTTAGCTGCATGACCTTGGTCAATGAACGTAACCTTCCTGAGCTTCAGTTTCTTTGTTGGCAAGATGGGGCATTTAATTATTTAAAATGAGGTAGCGTCTACTCTGGGCACTGGTCAGAGTGCTTTGCAAATGTGAATTTATTTAATCCCAGGGGACAGCACTATTATCAGACTTGTCTTGCAGACGAGGAAACCAGGGAACAGAAAATTTAAGTAAAGGCCAAGGTCCTACAGCTCACAGGCAACAGTCAAGTCTTGAACCTGGGTGGTGAGGCTCCAGTGTCTAGCCTCTTAGCCATTGAACATGGGGCCACTTCTCACAAGCTGGAATCTTGTGTCATGGGAGAAGAAAGAGGTCCACATCCCCAACCGAGGCTTGGATTGTGATCTGCCTGGCATGCAGAGGCCCCGAACGAGGCATAAGGGATGAGGAGGGTCTTCGTTACATGACTATAAGCATTTGGGTTCCCTCAGAAGCAGTCCATGAGACAAGAATTCAATTTATTCATGAGGTGACCATAGAAAACCCGGGTAGAGAAGGGGTGTGGGGAAGTGAGGCAGAGAAAGGAGAGAAGTCAAACCAGCATATGGAAATGAGCAGGTCGCCACTCAGGCATCGGGGGCTGGATCCCACTGTGGACCTTTAGGACGCAGGTAAACGTGGGTGAGAATGGTCCCACCCAAGGGGCAAGGAAGCTGGGAGGTTTAGCCACCACCACTCATTCCTCATCATTTGAGGCTACTCCTGGGGGCATCAACTCCCGGGCATTTTGGGCCAACGCCTGCATACAGACCTACATATGCTTCTGTGTGTGAGCAGAGACACCTTTCAGGCAGGGACACAGGAACTGCAATAGGAGGGACAGCAAACACCAGGGCACAGGGGAAAGACTTTGACAGCATGTGTGGCCAAGCTCAAGGTGAAGGTATCCAGTTATGTACACCCATCCACTAAGGAATAAGTACATGGTCTTCCGAGTGCAAAAATACCATAGGCCCTCCCCTATGGAGGTGTTCTCTCTTCCTGGGTGGTCACAGCTACTGGTTACTATAATAGCATCACTCGCCTACATGAGCATGATGAGTAATAATTAAGAGTTTCAAGGTTTCATTAATTCATTCAACATTTTTAATTAGGCACCTCTATGCACCAGGAAGTCTTCTAGGTACTGGGGACACAACAGCAAAAAGAAAAAAAAAATAGGCAAAGGTCCTTGCCCACATGGAGCCTGCATCCTGGTAGATGAAAACAAGAAAAAAACATAATTAATATGTGAATTATATGCCAAAAGGTCCATGCTGTGGGAAATAAAAGGCAGAATAAGTAGATTGGGAAGTGCCATGAGGTCAATGTAATTTTAAATATAAGGGTCAGGGAGAGCCTCATGGAGGCAAGGAGGGCATGTTCAAAGTGAGATTTGAAGAAGGTGAGGGAAGCAATCATTTCCATACCTGGGGAAGATTAGGAGAGGGGACGAGGGGCATTCCAGCCAGGGGACTCCCAGAAGTGAGTCTCAGAGCCGGGAGGGAGGAGGCACTGTGGCTGGATGGAAATAGCCACACGGGAGGGGCTGGGAGAGGAGAGCAGAGAGATATACCTGGCTCAGATCCTCAGCTCTAGGGCACACCAAGGATGGGCAGAAAAGAAGATCCACTGGGGGAGTGGCATGGCAGGATTTTCATGAGCTCACTTTCTGCTGGGTTTAGAACAGACAGTGCCTGGCCAGAGAGAAGGCAGACAGCTCAGATTAGAAGCTGCAGTGGTAACCCAAGTGAGAGATGAGGAAGACTGTACCAAGCCAGGGGTGGGGATGGTGAACGGAATCTGGCTGTATTGAGATTACAGGCAGGATTTCCCCAAAGCCTAGACAACGGATACAAGAGAATCATAGAGCGTCACAGAACACAAAGTCTTAGGGATGGTACCCTAGTCCCAAACTCTCATGTTACACTTGAGGAAGCTGAGCCCAGACATTCAGAGAGTGAGAGTTACTTGCCCAGCAACACACAATTGAGCTATGAGTAGATGCCAGGACTTCTAGTTTCAGTTACTCCTGAAACCAGCTGACAAACCCCCAGTGATGAGGGACAGCAAGTCTCCTAGGCCAGGTAAAGACCTGGCTGTGAGTAAGGATCTCAAAGATATATGTACCTCTGCTGGGCCCCCTCCTGCCACAAAAGGTTGAGAGCAGCGCCTAGGAGTAGCAGTACCTAGTCCCAGCTCATAGCCATGTTCTCATGAAAGACATGAGCAGCAGGCTTCCCTTTCAATTTATTGATAAATAATAAACTCTCAGGAAAACCTTGGAGTCCTCTCATGACAGCAATGGTGCATGTATTGATGGGAAAGTCCTCACCACAATGAATAATGCATTCTGTTCCCCCCTCTTTGGTTCTCACTCTGACATTTCTCACAAATGTACCTTCTGCTTCTCTAATAATGTGCAGAGATCTATTTGGCTGTTAGCAGCAAAGCCCCCTTGGGTAATCTCAAAACCCTGAAGAAAAGAAGCCTTGGTTCACCATGGTTCTCGCAATCTATTTGATCTCAATCTGGACCCTTTGTCAACAGCACTTCTATTTATGTATTAGAAAAGAAACCTCGTAACAAATACTTCAACACTGATAAGGTGATTTTCCACTCACATGTGGCTAAAATTAAGGATATTGGCTCTGGAATGAAGCCAAAGTAATTTGGAGGAAAGGCCATTTTCTCTCCCTCATTCCCTGGCGCTATGATGCATCCCTTCTCCTTTCTTCTTTAGGCATATTTAATTGACAGGAGCACTAATTCTTCAAATTTACTTTATATCTGTATACAGGATGCAATGTATACAGTTGTTTTTACAACATATCTAAGTTACTATTGGATTTTTTTTATTCTAGTAAAAATGTTAGTTTGCATTCCCTGAGCCTATACCCATCAGCTAAGAAAAGAAATCTCCAGAAACCTGCTGAGAGACAGGAGCGAGTCTGTCTTGACTCCAAGCCAGCTTTGTTCATTCCAGGAAGCTGCTCATTCTGCTTTCATGGTGACTTTAATGTAGGGCCTGTCTTTGCCAAATATTATTTTCAATATAACAATTTATTCCAAAGGCTAAGTTCAAGCTCTCCCTCTCCCGATACTGATAACAGAAAAACAAACTTGGATCTAATGTACTTTTCTAATTATTCTTTCCTGTTGATGTCTTTAGCTCTCATACCCTTGTCCTCACATTCTTTTCCAGAAGGTAGGAAGTAACCAAACGGTGTCTTCCTCAAGTTATGGTGCACTGAATCCAATACTCCTGAAATCTGAAGTCACATTTGCTTCTTAAAACACAAATAGCAAGCTTCCTTCTGTATCTTCCACCCTTCACTTACTCAAGACCCTAGAGAAGGGCTTCAGGAGGATTATGTGCCACCTCTGCTTGATTAACTCTTGATTAGGAGAGAGAAAACCAGAGAAATTCAGAGAGGATGTGCTAGAAAATGGGAGACATGCCCAGTCTCAACAAGAAAGTGATTTTGACGACAGGAGTTTATGAATATGTGGGGGCAGACTCCGGATTTGAAAGTGGCATGTTTACAGGGAGATGAGATACTCATGCCTCTTTAAGTACTTCTGTGTGCTTATTAATAATCCCCAAACATAACAAATGCACAAGGCATATGTTTCTGTTAGAGTGAAAGCAACGCAGCGCATCATCAGGCAGGATAACATGGGAAGCTCACTCGGAGCCACGCGGCATTGTCAGTAAGCAGGCAGCTTCCGCTATGAGTGAGCAATGGTGCTGCTTCAGTTCCCAGTGCCAGAACCCAGGAATCTGGCACGGAGGGGAGGATATAAATGAGATCACAGCCCAGGTGGGATAGCCATTCTGTCGGGCAGCAGGGCGGGCCCCAGAAGAAAGCATGTGCCATAATTCCGCAGAGTCCCAGCAGAGACAAGCTATGTTACAGTAAATATTTCCAATAAGACAAATCTGTGATTCAAGAATGGGGTAAGAGAGGATCGCAAGATGTTCCTTGTGTATTCGTAGCATTCTAAACAAGCCTTGCACTGGCTTTGCAAACTGCTCACTCTTCCTCCCATGTGTGATCCTGTTTTCGGCTTCATTAATTTTCTTTATAAAATCAGCTTAAAAGTAAGGATATTATCTGGAAAAGAGTGGCATATTCAAGCATCACCACTTTGAGCAAGCAGTGACATGCTAAAAGGTAATTTCAGTTGGACAGGAGGGGCTGGGCATTAATGATGACCCTTGACAGTGAGGCTCCTGAGGCCCCTGCCACACAAAACGTGGCCCATTGGCCAGCACCATCACCATCCCCCATAGCTTATTAGAAATATAGGATCTCAGGTGCAACCCAGACCTGCTGAGTCCAAACCTTCACTTGAATGAGATCACCAGTGGATTTATGTGTACATTCAATTCTAAGAAGCAGTGTTCTAGGTTACATGGGATCACTGGGATCCAGAAAACTACCTTCAGAAATACGATGTTAGAAGTTGCAGAAAACAAGCTTTTCCTACTTGATCTTTTGGCCTTATGAGATAGATACCTGTTTATTTCTATTATTGCTCTAAATCAGTGGTCCCCACCTTTTTGGCACCAGGGACCGGTTTCACAGTGGGGGAGGCAGACTCAGGCGATGATGTGAGTGATGGGCAACAGCTGTAAAAACAGATGAAGCTTCTCGCTTACCGCTGCTCACCTCCTGCTGTGTGGCTGGGTTGTCCCTTAAAAGCAGTCCCCAGCCTTTTTGTCCCCAGGGAGTGGTTTCATGGAAGACAATTTTTCCAAGGATGAGGCAGGGCAGAGAGAGGAGGAGACAGAGCTCAGGCAGTGATGTGTGGCCTGGTTCCTAACAGGCAACCAACTGGTACTGGACCAAAACCCTGGGGTTGGGGACCATAGCTCTGAATGACTATATCTCTCTGGAATCTTTTAGATGTAAAGAATAGGAAAGAAAAAAGAAGAAGAAAATGAAAGAATGAATGAAAGGCAAAAAGAATAATAAACAGAGAAAATTAAACTGGTTAAGGCAAAAGTAGGTATGTATTGGGCTATATGACAAAATGTCCATGGGCACATAACTTCAGCCATGACTGAAACAAAATTAGTCATTGGGAATTTGGCCCTTGGCCCTTTAGCTAGTCATCTTGTGTGTATGTGTGTGTGTGT